>JBBBDQ010029405.1:185000-235000 GCA_037127315.1 Ascarosepion bandense | reverse complement strand
CCAGACAGCCAGAAAAAAAATAGATCAAAATGAAAATCCAATTATACTTCCAATTTGTCTCAATTAACAACGCTTATAACCAGGCAATATTTCATGTCCTCAGCATCAGTGGTCCCTGGAATATAAAATAAAACAACATCCTTACTTTTTTGTCTGGTCTACAAAATATACAGATATCAAGCATCCCTCTTTAAAGCTGTACACAATGAGGGCAACATATGGGTTGACTGGAAGTGTTCTAAAATAAATATCCAACTGTTACCTCTATCTTACTATCTCTCTCTGCCGACAGTTTCATTTGTCAAATTAAATTTGACAGACCAGTCATTAGTCCTTGAACTGTGATTTTTTGGCCAGTCTTTCATTCACTAAGAGGCATATAGAGCTGGTAGTTCTTTGTTTTGTGTTTTTTATATGTTATCTACTGTTTTATTGCTATATACGTGACTACTAATTTATGCCAGCCGATAATGGTAATCTGCGGTACCATTCTCAAAGATCATATTTCCAACAGATGGCATTGGGGGAATTGAATACTTTTTTATTCAGTCACAGTTAAAATGTGTTGGTACCGTTGTGCAAATGGAAGATAGCAGAATACCGAAAATTCTTATGCACAGCCATTTGCTTGATGCAACTCGAAACATTAGAAGGCATCTGCATTGTAATAGCTTTGTTTGGCAACTAGGCTACCGCAGAAAGTAATGGCAACCAAGAGCGGGAAAATTTTTCATTCAGTCAGTTATGTCCCGAATAAGACATGATCACCCAAGCGTGTATCACGGATGGCATTTAACTGACTGATTGGAGATGAGACAGGAAGTTTGGTTTGATGACAATGATGCAGAAATTGAATTGATTTGAAAAACAAAAAGCTCTCTCATGTTTGTTCCTAGGCAATGTATCATCTGATGAAATACAAAAACTGATTTGACGCAAATAAGGTTAAACAGAAAGCTTGTCATACGAAAAAATACAGCAGAGATCTCCGATTCAAAGGTCATATACAACCTTTTGCGTGGAGTACATGGCCCCCTGTCTTCTCTGGTACACTCTCTTCATGAAAGAAATGTTCTTATTAGTAACCACAGTGACATATAGAAAAGACGGTGTAAAATCATCGATGAGGTCATGAATCAGTCTTTCGAAATGGGTAAGGATTTCCTCAATAGAATTCCGAGTAGATTTGTGTACTGAAAAGGTGAACTCTTTTCCATCGCTTGCTTAGTCAGAAAATTCCCTGCATTACGCCATTTACCATTAGGAATGCATTTCAATGAATTCCTAATTGTAAAGATATATTTAGATGTTACCGCCCGAGTAAGGCAAGAAAACCACTAAGATGCAGAAGGTTACTGACTGTGAAAGTATTTAACAAAAACATTATTAAGGAGCAAGAACATTAAAAAAAAACAAAAATTAAATAAACAGAAGATAACAATTTTCATTGAATTTTGTTCACCATGTCCGCCATAATTCATGGATATAGAGCACAATGAAACAACGTCAAAGATTAACACGACCGAATCAGATACTCTACTGAACCGGACTAGATCTCCAATACTCGGAAAAATATCACCGCCTTTTATACACGTCGCATTGAATATTTTGAGCTTCTTGATTGGTTAAGCCTTTTATAGGTGAACTATAAAATAGGTAAACCCATTCCTGTCTGCCCAGTATACATGTAAGTAAAATGTCCACCCACCTCCTTTTGAGTACATTATAGAATCTTCTCGCAAAATATTAGTAAAGTTAATATTTATATGGAACAAATATTAATACAAATAGAATTCATAAAATATATCTTTTGTTATGTGATTAGAAAAATTAGTCTTTGTTTTCCTATTTTATATTTTTGTCATTAGAATTTTTTTTAATTAAATCAATATCCACAAAAAAGTAGTTATATCATTTTGTTCCCTGTTAAGTATTTCAGGTTAATAAATATTAATAACAATATTATAAATGTGGGTTGTGATCACAATCACAAAAAATAAGAAAAAAGTTGTTATTTTACCCATAGCTGGGCCCATAACCAATGTTGACCACGTCCGCCATAATTCATGAATATAGAGCACAGCGCAACATGTAATCTGTTCAATGAAACAACGTCAAAGATTAACACTCCGGAATCAGACACTCTACTGAACCGGACTAGATCTCAAATACTCGGAAAAATATGACCGCTTTTTATACACGTTGCATTGAATATTTTGAGCTTCCTGAATTGTTAAGTTTTCTATTGGTGAACTATAAAACCCATAACTAGATTAAAGAGACGAATTACTCCCTTTCCCAAGAGTATTTGCGCGTAAGTGAACGCAAGGAATTCAAGCATAATTAGAACTCGGTTCCCCGATTTCTCGTTCAATGCCGATAACCACTACACCACAACGCACATCAAAGTTACATTAAGGCGCTAGAAAAATGAGTGAATTTAAGATGCCAGGTAAGAACAAATAACATTGCTAATTCTTCCTTGGAGTTCAAGAATATCTAAACATAGAGTAGAAGCAACAGACCATATGTGGCAGCAATATTCGACGCATGTCCAAACGTGCCATAATTATTGTCGCAAAATTACAAAAACTTCAACAGAAGTATCGTAAAAAAAATTCATTTGAACAATTACCTTGAAAATATTTATAGAAAAGACACAGGGAAGCTACATTAGCGGCGGCAGAAGTTGGATTATGGCAGAGATGACACGTCAGGTCAGGTCATTTTTTTTAAGATCAAAGTTGAATGGGAAGCAAAAAGCAGAGAGAGAGAGAGAGAGAGAGAGAGAGTGAGAGAGAGAGAGAGCGAGAGAGTTCCAAAAGCAAAGAAAGCAAGAGAAAAAACTTTTAGCATAGAACGTACGGCTACATCCAGCCTTTTTAATTGTAAAAAAATGATACTTCTTTGTCTGCAATAATGTACTATGCTTAAATTCATCAAGTCTAGGTATCATTTCATCAAAAAAATTACTATGAAGAATTTTTAGAAAAGCTACGTTACGGCAGAAGTAAAGGGACTGAAGCCGAGATGCCAGGTCATTACTAATTACATTGCAAATTCTTCCTTGGATTTTATCAAGAATCTCTGTGTATACATCAGAAGTACCAAACCAGAAGTGGGTCCTGGGCATGACGTTAAAATGCATCCGGCAGCATGGCCTCTGATTGGGAGGTTGTGAGGAGCATGGAGCCACCTCTTAATTGTTGTTGTTACCATGTCAACCCTGACCTGGTCTGGTAGCACATGTTAATGTCCAAGTTATGGGCAAGTAGTCAAACCGCAAACTGTGGTCAAAACACAATGAAAATATAAAAATAGACTTTTATAAAAAAATATATGCATAAAAAAGACTTTTATAGTAAAATATAGATTTTTGAAGGAAAAATATTACCAACAATACATTTTCGAAGAAAACATTATTACCATAACACATTTTTGAAGGAAAAAATTATTCTCAGCAAAATATTTTTGAATACAAAACTAAGAGACCTTTTCTGTTTTCCAAAATAAAGAAGAATAAAAACAAACCATTTTCACTCGAATCTGACTAAATCAATCTTCTCACTATAACCGAACATTAAAAAATACCTTAAAACCCCACCTTTTTGGCATTAAATAACCCACAGAGGTTGATATGCCGTTGAATAAAACTCAAACTCAAACCAGAAGTAGCAGCAATATTCAAAGAAATGACGAATGGTAGACTTATAGATATGCACGATAGATTCGAGGGAGTAAAATTTTCTATCACGAAACAGTAAGCCAACTTTCCTAGAAGTAGACCTAATAATTGATTCGATATTAGTCAGTTAAATGCCATACGTGAAACACGCTTGGGTGATCATGTCTCGAAAGAGACATGACTAACTGGGCAAATAATTTTCACGCAGTAGGTTGCCATTACTTTCTGCAGTAGATTGGTCGCCAGACAAGGTTATAGAACCCAATTTGTCCTGCTATTTAACCTATAAATGGGAGGAAGAGACGGATTAATACTTTTACCAAGAGTATTTGCGCGTAAATGAATGCAATGGATTTAACTGGAAAACGAACTCAGCTCCCCGATTTCTCTTTCCAAGCCGATAGCCACTTCACCACAATGCACATCCTAATTTCCAATTCTTGATAGTGTAAAACTTTAGCCCGAGAAATCGCAACGAGTCACTCTCCTGGATGTTAGCAGCGGCCATGTTGATGGAAGACAACATTGTTCTTTAAAACGGTTAAAAGAAAGACGTTTTCTTTTGGAGGCTTTAAAATAAACAAGCCATTTCTTTCCCCAGTTAACAAGAAACGTACCCAACGAAACAGGAATAAATAGTTGTGCCATTAAAACAGGAATAAATAGTTGTGCTATCAGCAAAGATAACGTGTTGTGAACTGAAGACATCAGGGAGGCCATTTAGGAAAATTAGGAACAGCGTAATATCAATTATTTTCTTTATTCTCTATGTCTGTCTGTACTTTCTCTCAATCTCACTCCCTTTTTCACACTTTTCTCTAATACTCTCTCACTCCTCCCCTGTCTCACTCACTTTCTCCACCCGTCTCTCATCAGCATAGGTACCGACTTTAGAAATGAAGACATCAGGAAGGCCATTTGGGAAAATTAGCAACAAGTATTTTCTATATTCTCTATGTCTGTCTGTCTGTCTGTCTGTCTGTCTGTCTCTACTTTCTCTTGCACTCACTCTCTATTTTTTACTCTTTCTCTCTCTCTCTCTCTCTCTCCACCCGTCTCTCATCAGCATAGATACCGAGTTGAGAACTGAAGACTTCAGGGAGACCATTTAAGAAAATTAGGAACAAGTATTTTCTATATTCTCTATATCTGTCTGTCTGTCTGTTTCTCATTCATGCCCTCTCACTCTATCTCTTTCTCTCTCTTTCTGATAATTCGATCTTTTTTCTTTCTGTAATTATCTTTGTCTTGTTTATTTGTCTCTCACTCTCTCTCGCTTACTTTTACATCACTCACCTTACCTTTTTATTTCTTTCGTCTATTTGTCTGCCTGTCTCTCTATCTTTCACACTCTCTCTTTCTTCTCTCCTTGCTTCTTTTATTTTTCTCTAAGTGTTTCTGCATTTTTGCTTCTCTTTTTCTCTCCACATCGCTCTTTCCTCACGCTCTCTTTTACTCTTCATTTGCTTATATTGTTTCTTCTCTCACCCTCCCTCTATCTCTCTCTCATTACATCTTCTCATTTTTATTCCCCTCACTTTTTGCTGCTTCTATTTTTCATTCCCTCTTTACCTTTTGCTATCTATCTATCTATCTATCTATCTATCTATCTATCTATCTATCTAATTCTGTTCATATCTATCTATCTATCTATCTATCTCATTTTTATCGATTTAATCTATCTATCTATCTATCTATCTATCTATCTAATTCTGTTCATATCTATCTATCTATCTATCTCATTTTTATCGATTTAATCTATCTATCTATCTATCTATCTATCTATCTATCTATCTATCTATAAATCTAATTCTGTTCATATCTATCTATCGCATTTTGTATCGAAAAACATATCTATCTATCTATCTATCTATCTATCTATCTATCTATCTATCTATCTATTTATCAATTTTTTTCTCGTCCACTCTCAATTTGTTTCTTCTATTTTTCATTCCCTCTCTAAGCTTATTTACATCTCCATTTTCTTTCTTTCTTTCTTTCTTTCTTTCTTTCTTTCTTTCTCATTTTCTCAGACCCATTTTTCTTACGTCCTGTTTTTGGCCATGTATACGCATGCGCACACCATAATGAAACCCCAAAACATTCATTCATCAAGTTGCAATATAACAGCTATTTGACAATTATTAATAATGACAAGCAGGAAAGAAGAAGAATTAACTAAATTCTCTTTAGTTTGTGTTTTTAATGAGAAAACATCGCAACAAACAAATGAATTTTGACAAAAGAATGCAAAACTATTAGGCGTGAAAATAAAAAGAAGCAAAAAAAGCAAAAATATGGCATTAACAAAGCAAAAAAACTGGGAACCTCTATAATTTGGTCGTAATTATCTCGTCTGGTTCGAGCCGCCCTCATTGTCCTTCTTCACCTTAAGAGGTTTTATTGTTTACGACATATTCACGATAGAAAAGCATTGTTAGCATTCAGTAAGCATGTGTGTGTGTGTGTGTGTGTGTGTGTGTGTGTGTGTGTGTGTGTGTGTGTGTGTGTGTGTGTGAGACAAAGAGAGAGAGAATAGAGACACAAGAATAGAAAGAGATGCTGGCGGAATTAGACATCTTCATAGATAGATAGATAGATAGATAGATAGATAGATTGATAGATAGATAGATGATGAACAGGCTGAGATAGATAGATAGATAGATAGATAGATAGATAGATAGATAGATAGATAGATAGATAGATAGATAGATAGATAATACAGGGACTGGGCCAGATAGATAGATAGATAGATAGATAGATAGATAGATAGATAGATAGATAATACAGGGACTGGGTCAGATAGATAGATAGATAGATAGATAGATAGATAGATAGATAGATAGATAGATAGATAGATAGATAGATAGATAGATAGATAATACAGGGACTGGGCCAGATAGATAGATAGATAGATAGATAGATAGATAGATAGATAGATAGATAGATAGATAGATAGATACTACCATATTAAATATGACTAAATGAAAACGGAACTTAACCGACGCGTTCCATCCGTTGATGGACTTTATCAAGCAAATGTAAGGAGAATATTGAACTGCATCACCTCATTATCTGACTTTTCTGGTAATCTGATGAATATTCGTGATGAATTCTCATGAGCGCCCCTATAACAAAAATTCTGAAAACTCAATAACATTTTTTTTCTTTGTTTGTAAATACTTGCCATAAAATAAATCTTTACATTTCACACGATAAATTTCCTTAGACAACGAAACGCTTCAGTTAAGTTTTTTATAGTTTCTTTTTACAGATAAACTTTATCTCAAATATTTAGACAAAGATTTATATGTATTTAAATTATGTAGACATTATATATATATATATTGTAATCCGCAGACAGATCTGTTTCGCCGTTTCACAGCTCATCAATACGGTTAGACGCCGATTGCTTTTTTACCCAGGATTGAAACCCGACCGAAATATATATATATATATATATATATATATATATATATATATATATATATATATATATACAGAAAAACAAATTTAGGAAAAAAGATGTATGATAAAATGGCAAAAAGTTTGTCCCTTAGGACTTCATCCGACTGGCTTTGTTTCCGTTGATGCTATTACGCATGTGCACCATCGATATATATATATATATATATATTGTGTGTATTTTGGCAGCATTTTTTCATTAATGCAGGTTTCATTGAATAATATAGACAAGTTTTGTCTATTAATTTTGTGTAGGATCCGTTCATACCGTCTGATATACTTGATGGTGATGTCGTTAAAAGACAACAAAAAATCACAGTATTTGTTGAATTTTTTATCAGGTCTAAGCTTTCGGCTCACATAAGCCATTATCAAAGAGTAAATAATAACACACAGTAAACATAGAACATTTAAGCTATTAACAATAAAGATAATTGAATTGAAAATATAAGTCCATCCCTACCGTGGCGGATGGCCGAAGACAGACATGTAGAAATTACTAAAAATCGGACCAAGCACTGAACCCATGGAGACTCCGTCACGTTGTATATATATAGTGTTGTTTGGATCAACAAAAGGCACTTAAGCTAGTAGAATTTTTCTTAGGATGTTGGGATTAATTTTGAGTGGGGGTAATGAAGGATTACTGTAAACATTTCTTATAATTATATCAATAGTTTCACTGACGGGTACATTAGTAAAAAGGTTTTCCACATCAAGTGAAGCTATGATTTCATTATTAGGTTTTTCACTCTTGAGGATTTGGATTGCCTCTAGGGTTGACTTTATGCTGTATTTACTCGGAAGGTAGGGTGTGATAAGCTGGTTAATATGTTTAGTTAACTGGTATACAGGAGTAGGAATTTGGGATATGATAGGGCGGAGAGGATAGTTAGGTTTATGAGTTTTTATGGTTCCGTATATGTAACCAGGTTTATAGTCACCAATAATTTTAGGGAGTTTTAAGGAATTCTGATCAGCGTTGTTGGCACTAACTAAAATCTAAACTTAATAAACTCATTAGTGCCAACAACGCTGATCAGAATTCCTTAAAACTCCCTAAAATTATTGGTGACTATAAACCTGGTTACATATACGGAACCATAAAAACTCATAAACCTAACTATCCTCTCCGCCCTATCATATCCCAAATTCCTACTCCTGTATACCAGTTAACTAAACATATTAACCAGCTTATCACACCCTACCTTCCGAGTAAATACAGCATAAAGTCAACCCTAGAGGCAATCCAAATCCTCAAGAGTGAAAAACCTAATAATGAAATCATAGCTTCACTTGATGTGGAAAACCTTTTTACTAATGTACCCGTCAGTGAAACTATTGATATAATTATAAGAAATGTTTACAGTAATCCTTCATTACCCCCACTCAAAATTAATCCCAACATCCTAAGAAAAATTCTACTAGCTTAAGTGCCTTTTGTTGATCCAAACAACACTATATATATACAACGTGACGGAGTCTCCATGGGTTCAGTGCTTGGTCCGATTTTTAGTAATTTCTACATGTCTGTCTTCGGCCATCCGCCACGGTAGGGATGGACTTATATTTTCAATTCAATTATCTTTATTGTTAATAGCTTAAATGTTCTATGTTTACTGTGTGTTATTATTTACTCTTTGATAATGGCTTATGTGAGCCGAAAGCTTAGACCTGATAAAAAATTCAACAAATACTGTGATTTTTTGTTGTCTTTTAACGACATCACCATCAAGTATATCAGACGGTATGAACGGATCCTACACAAAATTAATAGACAAAACTTGTCTATATTATTCAATGAAACCTGCATTAATGAAAAAATGCTGCCAAAATACACACAATTTAAATTACATGATCCAGCAGCCCAACACACCATCACCACCTTGAAATATAAATGGAGCCTTGTGAAAAGGCAAATTGAAATAGCGAAAGAAAATCTTGACACATTATACAAGAACAAACATGACCTCTACAACAAACTGAAAGATATAACTACCTCAAACCAACTAGAAGAAATAATACTCAGACTATCCAAAATCACCGCAAAATCTGAAGCTGAACACCGTGCTAAAATTGTCAAAAAACTTAATTCACTATACAATGGCACGATCACTCTTCCCAAAAAATTCGATAAATTCATAAATCTTTCCAACCACCAACTAACTAAGCACCAAGAAGAATTACTCAACCTTGGACCTAACTGCCATATATACCGTAAGTATAACCAGCTTACTAAAAAAATTGAAATAGAAACGCTCTATCAAAGCATCACTAAATTACAAGATGAAAAACTTATAACCGTTAAACCCGAACTGAAAGATCTACTTAAGGCTGAGGCAATCAAAGATCGCCATGATAAAAGCAGAAGCTCCTCAAAAATTCTATCGAAACAACTAAAAAGTGCCGCGCACGAACTACGCAACCACCTTCACATAATTGTAAAAAAAGCTGACAAGGCTAACATCTTTGTTGTACTTAACAAATCAGATTACAACACAAAACTCAACCACATACTCCATGACCACACAAAATTTAAAAAAATTAACAAAAACCCGACACACCAACTAAAATCTAAACTTAATAAACTCATTAGTGCCAACAACGCTGATCAGAATTCCTTAAAACTCCCTAAAATTATTGGTGACTATAAACCTGGTTACATATACGGAACCATAAAAACTCATAAACCTAACTATCCTCTCCGCCCTATCATATCCCAAATTCCTACTCCTGTATACCAGTTAACTAAACATATTAACCAGCTTATCACACCCTACCTTCCGAGTAAATACAGCATAAAGTCAACCCTAGAGGCAATCCAAATCCTCAAGAGTGAAAAACCTAATAATGAAATCATAGCTTCACTTGATGTGGAAAACCTTTTTACTAATGTACCCGTCAGTGAAACTATTGATATAATTATAAGAAATGTTTACAGTAATCCTTCATTACCCCCACTCAAAATTAATCCCAACATCCTAAAAAAAATTCTACTAGCTTAAGTGCCTTTTGTTGATCCAAACAACACTATATATATACAACGTGACGGAGTCTCCATGGGTTCAGTGCTTGGTCCGATTTTTAGTAATTTCTACATGTCTGTCTTCGGGCATCCGCCACGGTAGGGATGGACTTATATTTTCAATTCAATTATCTTTATTGTTAATAGCTTAAATGTTCTATGTTTACTGTGTGTTATTATTTACTCTTTGATAATGGCTTATGTGAGCCGAAAGCTTAGACCTGATAAAAAATTCAACAAATACTGTGATTTTTTGTTGTCTTTTAACGACATCACCATCAAGTATATCAGACGGTATGAACGGATCCTACACAAAATTAATAGACAAAACTTGTCTATATTATTCAATGAAACCTGCATTAATATATATATATATATATAGTACTGTGCAAAAGTATTAGGACAAGAAGTATTTTTTTATGAGGCATATTTACAGAAAAGAAACAATTTAACGAAAGTAATTTTATTTGATTTACTCAACAAATTCTTTAATAAGAAAAGAAATTTGTTACAAAATAAATTTTATTATTACTATAATACCTTTCTGCTTTGATCACAGCCTTCATTCTGTCAGGCATTGACAGCACAAGCTTCTTTAATTCTTTAATGTATCTATTGGTATCTCCTGCCAAGCAGCTTGTATTTGTTCCCAAAGTGTCTCTTGCAAAGCAACATTAGATTTATCAATTTTTAGATTTATCAAATATCCCATAGATGTCCTATAGGATTGAGATAAGGACTTTGTGGGGGCCAATTCCAATTTTGAAACCTTCCTTCCTCTTCCTTTTTAGTTAAATAATTCTTACAAATGTTTGTCTTTTCACCCTGTATTTGAATTTCAGTGGGGTTTTTAGGAAAATCACCCCTGTCCTAATACTTTTGCACCAGTTGTGTGCAAAAGTGTTAGGACAGGGGTGATTTTAAACTTTATTTTGATGACTCATAAAAAATAAAATAGTTCTTGTCCTAATACATTTGCTCAGTTCTGTATATGTTTTCGGTATATAATTTAATCTATTTCATTCAGATTCATTTTGTTTCCCTCATCTTTCTTGTTGAATATCCCACATTGTTTAAACAGGCATTTGCCAAGAATAGGAAAAAGTAGTAAGGACCCGGATGTAAATTTACTGTGACCGAACTTGCGATTAAATCACTTTCTAGTTATTTTATCTTGGTAAATTAGTTTTACCGTTAATTAGAGTAGCAATTTTTATGTCAGAATTGTGGTCAGTCTTATTCCGGTGATCAACAAATACATTTAATATGTTTTGTTTTATTTTGTTTTGTTTGTTTGTTTTTGTTTTTTTTTGTTTTTTTGTTTTTTGTTTTTATATTTCTTTTGTGCTCATATAATCTTTTAGCTAAACCTCTTGGGCTTTCACCAATATGTTATTTGTGGCAATAGTTGCCATTGATAGAGTACATTCCTCCTTCAAATTCAGGCTTGTTGTTTTGTTCTGTATTGATTAAGTCTTTTATTGTTTTAGATGCTTAACAAATTTTATATTAAGTTTAGTTAAATTATTTTCAATTGTAGATACAATGGAGTTAGAGGGTAGAGCAAAATATAATTATCATTCGTTGGGTTTTTCTATTTTAGAATATTTTATGAGCCTTCTGTTTCGTATTGAATATGAATAGTGATGATATGAGAAGATATATATTAATGGCTACAATTTCTAAGAGCTCACAAGTAAAATCTGATGATTCTTCTGAATTTTATTTTATGATTAGAATCAAAATATATTAGGTCATTTTTATCTTTTTGGTCGATATTTGGTGTACACTTTATTTTTAGGTTGCTGTCAATTCGGTGTAGCATAATATCTAGGAAAGGTAAATTGTTGCTTTCTTCCATTTCGTGTGTAAATTTTATTATATGTTCAACTTTGTTTAGTTTATCAACAAAATCAGGTAAGTAATTGGAATAGATAGACTAATTGGAGTAGATAGACTAAACTATCGCCCGGTTCACACTCCACCCACGTCTATTGAACAGGTGTAGAGGCTCATCCCTTGTTCCCTGTTTAGGATGTGGTTTCCGGCTTTCTCTTTTCCCATCTTTTTCACTCTTATGTAGCCCCCTGAACATCAGTGGCGTTACCGCTTTTCTCGGGGTGATATGATTAAAAAAAAAGTCAGTATCACGGGGGATATATTAATAGAACATTATTATTATATTGGAGGAACGTTGGTTGTTTAGGTAAAATACTTTGATGAGGACCAGATGCGAGAAATTCTAAGAAAATGCATGGCATCACTCTACTAAGAGGCAATGCAGTTGTTAAACTAAATTTTTGTTTATAAAATTAGTCAATGTGAAATAGCATTGATTAGTGATCAGCAGGTAGATTGTTATTATCTTAGCTATTGTTAGAGAGAGGTTTATCTTTGTTTTCGATACTTTTTAAAGATATTTAAACATTTTTATACAGGAATGTCATTATAAAGTTATTTTATATCTAGATTGATGTTATAGTGAAACGCACCTATTCCTCAGATAATGGACCCCCCCTCCTATATTAATAATAGTTAACAAGAAGTCAACGGAAGAAGTACTTGGGAAGTTCATAGGAGTTCTTTAAACTTCTATTGGAGTTCAGTAGAACTACTAGGCAGTTGATATTAGTCGGCAGTTAGCCGGATATTACGGAGTCGGTTTTCAGAGGAAGATTACCAAGTTCTTAACATTTTTGGTGCGTTAAGTCGATTAGGAACCAAAATAGCAAGATTATAACCTTCAGTGCAAAAACTACTCCACAACACTTTCTTGCTGCAGTTTCTTTCTTTCTGTCTTTCTTTCTGTTTTCTGTTTCTTGCCTATTTTTCCTTTCCTTCCTTTCTTTTATTATCTACAGGGATGTCATTATAAAGTGATTTTTGGCCATGGTTTTGTCAGCCATATTTGTTTCCTTTATTTTTTTCCAAGTCAGTCAGTCAGTCAGTCAGTTAATTGCCACAAATGGTACACGCTTGGGCGATCGTGTTTCTTTCGAGATATGATTGACGAGGCAGAAGATTTTTCTGCAGTAAGTTGACATTTTTTTTATGGTGGATGCTCAGTCAGTTAAGTGCAATCACTTCTAAGCGTTTATGGCACTTAACTGACTGATATGAACAAAAAAATAAATAAAAGGACAAATTAAGTTCTATAGCCTTGGTTGGCAACCAGTCTACCGCAGAAAAAAATGGCAGACAACTGCGAGAAACTCTTCTGCCTAGTCAGTCATGTCACGAAAGAGGCATGATCGCCTAACCGTGTATCACGTATAGCAATTAACTGATTAGTCTGGATAAAAGGATTTAATAGCAGAACCAATTGGGTTCTATTGCCTTGGTTGGGCAACCAGTCTACCGCATAAAGAAATGGCAACCTAATGTGGGAAAATCTTATACTCAGTTAATCGTGTCTCTTTTGAGACATGACCATTCAAGCGTGTATCACGTATGGCATTTAACTGACTGACTTCTTTCCGAAAGACATTTTTTCCATCTCGTCTTCCAACATATTTCAACCTGATATAAATATTCATATTCTGGAGTTTTTTTGGGGTTTTTTTTTCCTAAGTTATCAGCTTGGTTGGGGTATAATTGTCCTATCGTTTGTTGTAAATAAGTGGCAACAAAATCCAATGCATGTATTAAAGATAAACTTATACAGGTTGCAAAGTAACTGAAGCCAAGATGCTATGTCAGGACTGATAACATTGCAAATTCTTCTTTGGATTTTATTCAGAATTTCGAAATACATAGCAGAAGCAACAGACCTAATGTGGCAGCAATATTCAATGCATGGACGAATGGGAGACTTGTGTGTAAGATATATTATGGCGGAAAACTTGTATATTTGTAGGTTTGTGTGTTTGTATAGGTTTGTGTATGTGTGTGTCCAATTTTGCATTTAAAGTGCAAGTTAATTTACTCTATTATCAAATATCAAAGGTAACGTTGTTCGGAATCATTCAAGAAATAATTATTTTAAGCTTTTCTTAGTAAAAAACGGTAGCCTTACAGCGATAAGATTCCGCGTAATTAGCTATTTCCAATTACACATAATCAAATTAATCATACAATAAATCATTAAATTAAAATAGAACTGACGTTTATAATTTTGCTGTGTAGCTGGACGTTCGAACAATTTTTTAATGTCATATCTGATAAGATGTCAAATTGTTCATCTTAACGAGACAGATAAAACGAAATCGACTTGCTAAAACCTAAAACTCTTTTCCTGATACAGTCCCGATAGAAGAGGCATAAAACCAAACTTACCTACTCAGTAAAGTGGTCTGAGTTTATGTTGTCTAAACTGAGCAAAACACGCTTGACAATATTAAATCGTCTGAAAGGATGGTCCGAGTTTTAACCTAAGTCTCAGGCTCAAGTAACCTTCAAGTCTGAGTCTGAAAATTGAGTGAGTTTGAAGCCCAATTAATATATATATATATATGGCATAGTGATGATCCACGTATACTGTCTTAATATGTATAGGAAAGAATATTAAATCGTTTTGAGTTTGAAAATGTGTTTTTTTGACAGTATTTGTTTATTTCTACTATTATATTTTATAATTCAGACCGCCCTCGGTCCTTCATCAAAAACAAATCATTTTTTTCTGATGAAGGACCGAGGGCGGTCTGAAATATAAAATATAATAGTAGAAATAAACAAATACTGTCAAAAAAACACGTTTTCAAAATGAAAACGTTTTAATATTCTTTCCTATATATATATATATATATAATGTTTTTGGCGAGCAGGATTTTATCGTAAATTGCTTGATATGGGGGTGAAGATAGAGCGATGATAAGCACAATGATCCTGTTACTTTAAAACACTTTGTTCTTATATATATATATCGTTTTAGACCAAAGAATTTGTCGCTTTAACAGGGCAGGTTCACTCAGACTTCAAAGTTTTGTGAGGACACCGTTATGATGCCATCATTCATGAAGGCTGGGTTTCTTTCTGAGAAAACCCATCCCTAACAGAACACACACACACACACACACACACACACACACACACACATATATATATATATATATATATATATATATAATAGACCCTAATGAGCCAGACGAACCTACCTAGGTTTTTCCTTTAAACAAAAAACTGAAAAGTGGTATCTCTTTTAACCCCATCGCACTCTTTTCTGGGGTGATTCGTTGACGTCAATGTTTTTACATGTAGGAGTGAACATATGCAAACTTCTTTATCCTCCAGGCAAGGTAGTCCACCTCCAGGTTGGTTTTTAAATTTGGAGTTATCCCTTCTCTTTAAAAGGTTACCACACAGGCTATAGAACCCAGTCTGTCCTGCTATTAATATATATCTGTGGGTGGGAAGAAGAGATGAATTCATACTTTTCCGAGGGTTTTAGCACGTAAGTAAATGAAATGAACTCGACTGGAATTCAAACTCAGCACTGCTATTCTTTAATCCATTACTCTACCGTGCCTCTTAATAAGTACACAAAATAATAAGAAAAATATGATACAGATTCATATCTTTTCCAAGAGTATTAATTAGCACTCAAGTGAATATAATGAACTCGACTGGAATTCGACCTCGTCTCCCAGATTTTTCAATCCGAGCTGATATCCTTTAATCTACCGTGCCTTATTGCATTCACGAAACTTTGAAGTCAGCGTAAGTAAAACAACAACGCTTAGTTAAGTGAAAAACATCGTCTCATTTCTATCTTGATATTGAGCACTTGATAACATAGTTTCTTGCCGCAAATGCCTTTCTACCAGCAAACTACTTTCAGCACTAAACATTTAGCACTTACTGCTCCTGCCCGTCGATTGAGCACTCTGGGAAAATGGTAGACCTTAAAAACAGTAGCTACTCGCCGCTATTTAGACATTATTCTTCCGAAATGAATTGAACACTCTCGCCTTGTGCATAAAACAAGCTAAAATCTATCTCCACCACCGTGCGCTGATAACTTAGAGGTAGAATCTCCGACAGATGTCAAATCAGTCGGGTTTCAACCTTGGCTGAAAGCAGTCGAATGTTTGAACTGTATTGTGATACAGTGAAACAAGACTGTCTGCGGATGACTATATATTTGCCCCTTCTGTTACTATCAAAAGGTTTGGATTTTTTTTCTTATGTCTTAATTACTCAGTAAAAGATACATCAATATATATATATATGTTGCCGTCATTTTAGACGGCACAAATATTTTGCTGCCATTTCGGACAACATCGGTACACTTATATATATATATATATATATATATATATATATATATATATATATATATGAGTGAATACAAAGCGAAGAAAAAATTTTACAACGTCCAAAACATTTTTAGAACATGTACATAATTTTTTATATATCCACTACCAATAGTACATCACCGCCTGATGAGACATTGAAGTTTCAGTGTCGAAACAAATGTACTATTGGTAGTGGATATATAAAAGAAATATGTACATGTTCTAAAATATGATTTTTATATATATATATATATTTTAATCATTTCACCCTGAGCAAGGTGGAAACGCCACTGATGTGCAGGGGGTTACATAAATGTAAAAAGATTAATTAGAAAAGAGTGAGGAGTACAAGCTAGTTAGAAAGGAACAATAGAAAGCTGAGAAAGAAGGTGCGATGACAGATACATAAGTGGAGAGAAAGGGAAGGTTATACAGGGGAGGGGAGAGA
This sequence comes from Ascarosepion bandense, assembly GCA_037127315.1. Taxonomy (NCBI): domain Eukaryota; kingdom Metazoa; phylum Mollusca; class Cephalopoda; order Sepiida; family Sepiidae; genus Ascarosepion; species Ascarosepion bandense. Next base: position 218,144 of record JBBBDQ010029405.1, on the reverse strand, counting down.
GCTAGAGGCCAGAGGTTAGTAGATGAGTATTAACTTTGCATTTAAATTTCTGGAGGTTGTAGCCGTCAGGAAAGCAAGAATACGGGAGTGAGTTCCACAGGCGGGAAGTGCGAGAGAGGAAGCTGCAGGAGTAGAATTGTCGTCTGCATTTGGCTAACCTGACTGTGAATGGGTGGGACCCAGTTGCCAGTCTGGTTGCACGGGTAAACACCTGTTGAGGAGGCATCAGTGACTTAAGCTCATCCGAGCAGAAGCCATGAAAATATTTATAGAAGAGACAGAGAGAGGCCACATTTCGACGATGGGGAAGTGGCTGCAGTCGAGTCGCCAGATCAGTACCTGTCACATTACAGACTCTCCTTTGGAGCCTGTCAAGAACACTGAGGAGAACGGCAGGGGCACCTGACCATAAATGGCAGCAGTACTCCATGCACGGACGGATGGTTGACTTGTATATATGCAGGATGGATTCAGGTGGAAAAAACATCCTGGATCGACATAGTGACCCAACCTTCTTAACGGTAGATTTTGCTATGGATTCAATATATTGGTTCCATTTGAGGTCTGAGGACAGGGTAAGTCCGAGGAGGCGTAGTGTATTACTCTCCGGGAGAATCACCTGGTCCATGCTTATGGGAGGCAGAAGAGGTTGCCTGTAATGGTTGACAGACAAGAGCTTGGTCTTAGAGGAATTGAAGTTGACAAGCCACTTCTTGCCCCATTTCACCACAGAATGTAGATCCCGCTCAAGGTCAGCAGCGAGATTATGTCTGTCCGCCACGACAGGTTTCTTACTGGAGCTGGAGTATATTGTAGTGTCATCTGCGTAGATGCATACTTGGGACTTGATCTCATCTGGGAGGTCGTTGATGAAAATAAGGAAGAGCGTCGGGCCCAGGATAGAGCCCTGTGGGACACCAGCATTCGTGCTGTAGGACGAAGAGGCACGCCCATTCAGAATGACCTTCATTTTGCGGTTATTTAAGAAAGATTGGATTAGGTCAAGCAGGCGACCGGTAATACCATAACCGCGTAGTTTGCATAGGAGGCCAGGGTGCCAAACCCTGTCGAAAGCCTTGGAGATGTCCAGAGCAACCGCGTGAGCCTCGTCAGACTCATCAAGGGCCTGTGCATGTACTCCGTTACAGTTGTTAGCAGGTCGGCCGTGGACCTGTCAAACCGGAATCCATATTGCCTGTCGGAGAACAGTTTGTGGGCGGTGAGATGATGAACTATTTCAGCATTGATATATATATATGCGGGTTTTATTAAATGGCATATAAGGAATTAGGGGAAAGCTTTTATGTAATTCTTTGGCTTCAACAATATGCTTATGGTGTTCGGAATATGAAACACATACATGACTACACACACGCCCATAAACACTGCACACATTCAGTCAGACGTAAATTAAATTCTAGGAGGACTGATATTACATAACAGCTCAGTATTAATTTCTTTGTTTCTGTTGCTTCAAGTGTCTTCTTCATCTGTGAGAAAATTGTTCAGCATTCACTGCCATATAGGAGGACTGATATTACATAACAATTCAGTACTCTTTTCTTTGTTTCTCTTGCTGCAAGTCTCTTATTCATCTGTGCGGAGATTGTCCAGCATTTACTGCCTTATAATGGGACGGGTATTAAATACATATTCAGTAGTTTTTCCTCGTGAAATTTTCCTGTTTCTTCATACATTTTTATATCATATCAGCCTTACACGAGTATATCTACTATGATACTTTGTTACTGAGTAAGAAAGAATATAAAAATTAAAATATTATTAATAGTCAAGAACAACAGAATAATAGCGAAGAAGACTGAAGATAATGATTGGCACTGCATTTTAATTTTTGAATGAATTTTTAATGTTCGCTAGTAAATCAGAAAAGTGTTGAACACGCAAGACGTGCATGTTAGCTTAGAATTTATGGCTGCATCTAGCTAATTCTATTAAAAAATACTGAGACTTTCCTGCCAATCAAGTACTGCACTTAAATTCATAAATTCAACAATTACCGTGCAAGTATTTATAGAAAATCTTCATAAATATTATTTTGCGAAATTATACAAACCGATACATTTCTACTGGTCGTTGAGGAACTACTATTTCAAAGATATGCTCCGTGATGTGATCTTTGACAATTTCAAGCTGGGATATTGTTGTGGATTCCGAGTGAGGAACCGCACAAAATAATGAACAACAAAAACAGATATTGAGATAGAAAAGTAGATTATATTGAACGTAATATACAAACTTGAACGCAGGTTAGTAAATCCATGAATACTATTAATAAGAAAATAAATATATACAAGTCTTGAAATGAAGTCGTTGGAAATAGTATATCCGAGTATTTTATTCTAGCTGAGTGGAGCTCAGAGCTAGTCTGGTCTCTGGGTAACTTTGGTATCTGACGGAACTCTCCAATAACTGTAACGGATCTCTAAGATTACTCTCCACTGCCAACTGCAACTACTGTTCTCTCTACGGAAGGAATATAAGTACACTCAGTCGAGTCCATTATCATATAAAAAAGGGAGAGATTCCACAACATCCCCTCCCTAGCTTCTTTTTTGGGAGGAGTTATTGTTTTTCCGTTTGTTTTCTATGATTCTCAACGGCTTTAAAAATTTCTTCCATCGCGACATCGTTTACTGATGGTGACGACCTTGGCTCCTCCTTCCTTTTCTGTATTTGGTTTATGTGTCACTTATTTTTATCCCTGTATTGCGTATATCGCATTTCCTAGTCCGTTTATTATTGTTCCAAGTTCTCAATGTGCCACATAATTTTTTAACATTCTGAAGTAAACTTGTTCACCTGGTTTGAATGCTTTTTTCGTAACTATGGGTGTAATAAATACTGATTGCACATTCCTCTTTTGCTCGATTTTTGTTGCGAGTTTGAACCGCTTTAGAATACCTCTTTCAATTTCGTAGCTTCTGGCGGCTGACTTTTTATTTTTTTACAACAAGAGCTAATGGGTAAATCCCATACATTAAACTTCTGCATCCAGTCCGTTCCTACCAGTGTTAATCCTAACGTACATTTTTAATTTTTTGGTTTTTCCCTGAAATTTCACATTCACGATGATTTCACCTTCGAAATTAATCCGTTTTCCAGTGACAGATTTAGCAATTTTTTGTGTGTGTAACATGGTCGGCCGATTCAGTTTCCGCCATATCTGTAGGTTGATTATTGTTAAGTCTGAACCTGAATCCAATTGTAGTTTGATCTTCTTATTCAATGTTTCAAGTTGTAAATATTTTCTCGTGTTTTGGTTGTTTTCATATTCTACTCCAGTAGATCTTACCCTACCAGAATGTTTTTTTATTCCTGCATACAGCTGCCTTGTGTCCCATCTTTCCAATTGCTAGGCAATTTTTGTATTTGAACTGACAATCTCTAAACCAATGCAATCCACCATATCTGTAACATGCAAATGGGGGGAGGGTGTTTTTTATTTGATTTCTGTCACTAGTTGCTTTATATCTTGTAATTTTGTCATTAACGGCTTGTTTTACTTTTGGGAAGGGTGAAAAACATCAATTTTTGTTTAACTTACGAATATGCGTAACTCCTGGTTCTTCAATATCTTTACTGTCTTTTTTAATACTTAGGTATTTTTGGCAATGCTCTGATGGTTTTTGCAGAGCTAAACCTGGTTCATTTTGTAGTTTAGTAAGCATTTGTTTTCGCATTTCGCTGTCATTAGCATCGACTAATACTTGAACAAATATAAGGCATTTAAAGGTACCTGGAGTTAGCTCAGTTAATTTAAAGTCGTCACAACGGATTGCTACGATTACGCCCCACTGCCAAATGCAACTACTGTTTTCTCTATGACAAGAATATGTACACTCAGACGAGTCCATTTTCATATCCAAAAGGAGAAGATCCCATAACATATATATATATATATATATATATATATATATATATATATATATATCAAATAAATGAATATAAATATACATATACATATGTGTGTGTGTATATATAATAATCCCTATATGAATATATATATTAAATATATATATATATATATATATATATATATGTGTGTATACATTAAATTCATATATACATCTATACATATATGTATATATATATATACATATATGTATATATATAATAAATATAACTGTATATTAAATTCAAATATACATATAAATATATTAACTATTTATATATATATATATAAATTTTTCTATGCATGTATAAAATATATATATATTTAGTTTATATATATATATAATGAATATGTATATATATATATATATATCTTTTAAATTCATATATATATGTGTGTGTGTATATTTATATATGTTTTTCTTTATATATATATATATATATATATGCACATATACATACACACACATATATATGTACAATACATATACACACAGAAAGACATATAAATATATATATATATTTCTATATATATGCGCATATACATATGCACACACACATATATATGCACATACACATATACACACGCACAAACACAATCACACACACATACACACATACATATATATATAAGGATTTAATTTTCTTCTCATTTGAATTCTTTTTAATTTGAAATAGATTCTTTTATTTATTTATTCATTCATTTATTTTTATAAAAATCAGAATATTTCCGATGATATGGTTCTTTGATTTGGCATGATTTCCCAAGGAGAAACCCTTTTGGTTTCGTAATATTAAAAGGGACACCTGCTAAGATTTCTCCTGCTGCTACTGCTGCTGCTAAAACGCACTCAAAAAACAAAAACACAAACAATAAGGTATTATAAAAGCATGAAAAATCATAACAAAAAGTAATAACATTGAATGGTAAAGGCTTGGGAAAAGGATAGAAATATATATTGTGTTGCTATGGTGAGCCATCTTTATTTGTTCAGTTAGCGCCATTTGTGCCACGACTTAGGTCATCACACCCTTCCATCTCTCAACTGTGGTTCATGATGACATTCAAGGTAAAATCGTCCAATATCTTGCTGGTTTATTTTTGCGCCAGAGGTGTTGAGGTAACCCCGTCCATCCTCTCAGATCTTAAAGAGGCAATACCTACAAGGCAGCTGGTGATTTGAATTCTGAGTTTTCTTTTTTTAGACTGGTTGCCAACCAAGCCAAAGGACCAATTTTGTTCTACTATTTTACCTATAGCTGTTTTGAAGGAATGGATTCATACCTTTGTCAGTTCACATGTGAAAGTCATGAATTATACTAGGATTCGAACTCGGTTCTCCGATTTCTCAGTCCAAGGCGCAATCTATTACTCCAACGTACCCCAAGATACCCCCCACACACACAAACATATATATATAGATATAAAAGATGTGATGGATGTTTTGTCGTCGAAATTACACGAAAATGAAAATAACAGTGACATCTCAATATAACAAATATATTTATCAAAGTTATGCAAAAATAGAATATAATGATTTACTAAAAAGTAAATTTATTCAATAATATCGTCTTCAGAATCTCCTCCAACTTTTCTGGATGGTCTCCTTATTTATGTTAGTGAATGCTGCCAAAACCCTTGCCTTTAGTTTATCTTTGGTGCTACAAGGAGTTTTGTTGATCTTTCACTGAACTACGCCTCACTTATAATAATCAAGGGGGTTGCAGTCTTGGGAGTTAGGTGGCCGGATTTAAGGTGTCATGTGGTCGCAGAAATTGTCTGACAGACATGACAGGGTTCTTCTGCTCGCGTGGCATGGTGCAAAGTTTTGTGGCTAGATATATGGTCTTCCAGTAGCAATCCTCTTGATCCAGGAGATCACTGCCTCCTCTAGGTACTTTGATGTAGGTATCGAGGTTTGTTCTGAGGCTCTGGCTAAATGAATGGAGACATTACGTTGTCACTACCAGTGATCACTACAAACACCATAATGCTGGCGGAATATATCATTTCCAAATATTCTGTACTTTCTTTCAATTGACACCCAAACACTCTGAAATGTTCGTATTGGAGTTTCCGGAGCGAATGCTAATCACTACAAGATGCCGTTTCCAAATTTCCGGAAGAGTGAATTACGACATGGGGCTCTTTTTTGTCACAGACGGTGCCAAATTGATCTTGCAATACATTGCAGCCAACAAAATCAAAAATATACAATGCTAATTTAAATATAATGACAGTTTATTAACTGTCCATCGCACTCTCTCTCTCTCTCTCTCTCTCTCTATATATATATATATATATATATATATATATATATATATATATTGTTATGGGGAAACACACCTATTCTTCAGATAATGGACTCTCCCTCCTATATTAATAAGAGTTAACAGGAAGTTCTTGAGAAGTTTTTGGAAAGTTCATAGAATATCTTTAGAGTTCTATTAGAGTTCAGTAGAACTACTGGACAGTTGATATCAGTTGGCAGTTAGCCGAATACTAAGGACTCAGCTTTCAGTGGAAGATTACCAAGTTTCTAACATTTTGGGTACGTTATTTCGATTAGCAACCGACATAGCACGATTATAACCTTCAGTGCGAAACCTACTCCACAACACACAAACACACCCACACACACACAAACACACACACACACACACATATATATATATATATATCCGCACAACACACCTGTTTTGCTGTATCACAGCTCATCAGTACGGTTAGCCATCCGATTGCTTTTAACCCAGGATTGAAACCCGACCGAATTAGCGCCAGCCGGCGATTCTACCTCTGAGCTATGGGCGCTAGGTAGACTTTTAAGAGTGTGTATAATCTTTTCACCCCAAGCAAGATATTCTACTGCCACTGTTGCGCAGGGGGTTACGTAGGAAAAAGTGATGAGAAAGAGATGTTAGTTATAGTAAATGTCAGGAGGAGGGTAATAGACGGATGTGAATACTGAGAATGGGGATGGAGTAGATGGAAAAAGAGCTTGAGAGAATGGATTCTAGTTACTGAGATGGGGGATGTCTATTGACCTTACATTTAAATTCCTGGAGATTGTAGCTGTCGGGGAAGCAAGTATATGGAAGGGAATTCCACAAGCGGGAATTGCGTGAAAAGAATCTGTTAAAGTAGGAATTGCGATTACATTTTATCGGTTTCACTGTAAAGAATGGAACCTAGTTGCTAGTCTAGTAGCTCATGTAAATTCATACATAAGGGGCACCAGTGATCTAAGTTCATTGGAGCAGAAGCCATGAAAGTATTTATAGAAGAGGCACAGGGAAGCCACGTCACCGAGAGTCCGTATCGAGCAATTACAGATTCTCCGTTGGATTTTGTCAAGAACCCCGAGGTGAATAGCAGGGTCACCATCCAGATGTGGCAGCAGTATTCAATACACGGGCGGATGGACACAAAACTTCCTGGCCCTGCACAGTGAACCGACCTTCTTAGCAACGGATTTAGCAATGAATTAGATATAGTCATTTCACTTGAGTTTCGCTGAGAGTGTGAGGCCAAGGAGGCGTAGTGTTTTACTCTCAGGGAGGCTAGCCTGCTCCATGCTAATGGAGGTAGGAGCGATCGTCTGTAATGGTTAATCAATAGCAGCTTCGGTTTGGGAAGCATTAAAATTTACGAGCCATTTCTTACCTCAGTCCACCACGGATTGGAGGTCCTTCTCAAGCTCGGCAACGAGGTTCGTTTTGTCAACCTCAGCAGATTTTTGATCGAGGCAAGAGCAAACGGTGGTGTCGTCAGCGTGCATGACTACATCGGGAGGATCGTTAATGTAGATCAGAAAAAGCGCAGGACCTAGAATAGAGCCTTGAGGGACGCCCGCGATCGTATGGAAGTTTTGGGAGGCATGTCCATTCCATACTACCTTTGCGATTTGAGAGGAATGACTAGAGTAGGTAAAAAATATATACCATAACTCCGCAGCTTGCGCAAAAGGCTATCATGCCAGACTCTGTCAAACGCTTTGGAAATATCCAGGGCAACAGTTCCTACTACTCCATTCTTGTCGAGAGCCTAGTATATATACTCAGTGATGGTCGTTAGCACATCAGCAGTAGACCTGGTGAAGCGGAAAACATACTCTTTCTTTCCGAGAAGAGTATGTGGGCTGTGAGATGCTGAACCACCTCGGCGTTGATAATAGCTTTGAACACTTTGCCAAGGATTGGTCGGAGGCTGATAGGGCGGTAATTAGCGGGGTCCGATGGTTCCCCAGTATTCTTAAGTATACGAACTACAGAGGAAGACTTCCAACATGCAAGAAAGTAGGAAGCAGATAGGCTCTAATTGTAGAGCTTAGAGAGGACAGAGGAGAGTTCAGGGGCACATTTCTTCAAGACTATGATTGGGATTCCGTCACCTCCGCTCGCTTTATGAAGGTCAAGTTTTGAGATTATGTTAAAGAGCAGCGAGGGGGTAATGTGGACGTTATTCAGTTAGGCCTCAGTTCTGGGTGGGAAGCCGGGTGTAGATACTCCAGACGAATCCAATCTCGAATTGGTGGAGAATCTCCGAGTAAAGCATTCAGCCTTATCCGCTGAAGAGGTGAGAACCTCAAATTCATTGATTAGAGTGGGTATTGAGTTTTTACTGTTGTTAAGCACACTTTTACAGAGTCACCAGTAGTCTTTGGTGCCGAACTTACAGGATGCTATTGCGCTGCTTTACTTTGACAGCAAACAATATCTTAACTTCATTAAGTATCTTTTTGCACTTATTACAAGCAAAGGTGCCTGCTATTGTCCGACGCGTGGCTCCTATAAATCCGGAAGAAGTGATTTCGGTGGACAATGACGGACGAACAAGCGGGCGAGAACCTGGGGGACGAATGGGATTTAAACCAAAACTTCCTGGCTGGGATGAAAGCATCGATGCCAGCCTTAACCCAAGAGGAGACCTCGGATTCACAGTTTTCAACGGGAAGACTAAAGACATTGTTCCAAAGGACGTCACACAGGAAGTAACGGAACGAGTTCAAGTCTGCTCTTTGGTAGCAGTAGGATATTCTGCTGATCTGAGTTTCTTTGGTGAACTGGGAGTAGAAGAAGATATTAATAGAAATCAACGCATGGTCAAAGTTTCCGAGAGGGCAAAGCTGCTTGATATTGCAAGAGTCTGGAATTGAAGTGAAGCAGAGGTCTAGCAGTGAGTCACTTCCATTTGGATTATTGGAGAAATGCGTGGGGAAATCCACCACTTGCGTAAGAGACTGAGTGATTGAAATATTCATGGTGTGAACAACAGCAAGAACGGTGACAAAGTTTTCCAGCCACTTGGCGTGGTGGGCGTTAAAGTCACCAAACACAAATATATAAGCAGATGGATGAGGAGAAATGGCATCGATATTATTAGAGATGTTATCAAGTACTGAACAGTCAGGAGATGATGGGGATCAGTAGAGAAAGAAACGATAGCTAACCGAGCTTAGAATTGAGAGACAAAAGCACATGAAAGAATGATCTAGGGTTTCAAGAGACATCAGTCAGTCAGTTAAGTGCCATGCGCGATACACGCTTGGGCGATCATGTCTCGAAAGAGACATGACTGACTGGGCAGATGATTATCCCGCAGTAGGTTGCCATTGCTTTCTGCGGTAGACTGGTTGCCGACCAAGGCTATAAAACCCAATCTGTCCTGTTATTTAACCATAACTGGAAGGAATAGACGGATTAGTACCTTTCCCAAGGGTATTTGCGCGTAAGTGAATGCAATGAATTCGGCTGGAATTCGAACTCGGCTGCCCGATTTCTCGTTCCGAGCCGATCTCCACTGCGCCACAACGCCCACCCAAGAGACATCACCCTAGTTATTAAGAGATGTTCACTGACATAAACCCCAAACCAATGAACATTGGAGTCCTTCCTGAAGAGGGAAAGGTAACCAGGAACGTAAAACTCAGAAGAGGGGATAGAAGGGTCACGGTTAGTTTCACAGAGAGCTAAGATGTCAGGTGAGTTTGTTTAAAGGAATTATTCTACGCTATAAAAATTAGTACGTATAACTTGTATGTTTGCGAGGGAGACGCTGACAGGTTTAGGCGTTTTCTGATTAGCTGGTTTAGTTTCGCTATTTTGTTTTACGTGTATTCATAGTGATTGTATTAAGAGAGAGAGGTCTAGAGTAAAATCATTCGGTCACTGTATGCAGCATGTGTAGGATGGAAACTGGCGCAGTCTGCAGCATAATGTGGCCTGGGGATTGTCCACCATGGGTGACATGGCACTACAAGAAACCCTGATATTATTCAACTGTTGATCAGAGCAGTCTCTCAAGACGCTACGCAAGAGTTCGGGCTCTTAATTACCAGTCGGAAGCAGCAACCAAGAAACTGCCAACCCGGTATCCTCAGAATGAAGAGACGTTGCCAAATACTGCAAGAAGCTTGCGACTGAACTAACACTAAGACCGAATGAGAGAGAAAAAACCGGGAACTCCTTCCTAAACAAGAAACAAGGCGATCCTCTCTACTCCTGTTCAAAAGAAGAGAGTGGAGTGTGAAACCAGGCGATAGTAGAAACTATCTACTCCAATTAAAATAAAATAAAATAAAATAAAATATAAAATCTTTACGTAATCAAAGAAGTCCCGCACCATCCATCCAGATTTTTATAAAAATACATATGAATATCAATTTTTTATCATAATCATAACAGTTGCTCAAATTGTTCACCCTCTGCATTAACAGAGTTAAACAGACTTGTTTCTCTTCTTCTTCTTCTTCTTCTTCTTCTTCTTCTTCTTCTTCTTCTTCTTCTTCGCTTCTCAAAACTTTACAATCGTCCAATCGGATGTGACTTATCGTTATACCCAGTATTTTCTCGTCTTTACATTTGAATGCTTGAACCGTGTATTCGGTAGAAAGTTTTCTCTACCTGTATTTGTTTTTTCAGAAAAGAATAGAATACTGGATAGGTACATGTCTGTTCTTCAATATGGCAGTGAATGCTGGAAAATCTCCTCACAGATGAAGAAGAGATTTCATACAAGAGAAATAACAAAAGGAGTACTGAACTGTTATATAATGTCAGTTTTTTTTTTCTATATGGCAGTGAATGCTGGAAAATCTCTTTACAGATGAAGTAGAGATTTCATACAAGAGAAATAACAAAAGGAGTACTGAACTGTTATATAATGTGAGTTTTTTTTCTATATGGCAGTGAATGCTGGAAAATCTCTTCACAGATGAAGAAGAGATTTCATACAAGAGAAATAACAAAAGGAGTACTGAACTGTTATATAATGCGAGTTTTTTTTCAATATGGCAGTGAATACTGGAAAATCTCTTCACAGATGAAGTAGAGATTTCATACAAGAGAAATAACAAAAGGAGTACTGAACTGTTATATAATATGAGTTTTTTTCTATATGGCAGTGAATGCTGGAAAATCTCTTCACAGATGAAGAAGAAATTTCATACAAGAGAAATAACAAAAGGAGTACTGAACTGTTATATAATGTCAGTTTTTTTTCTATATGGTAGTGAATGCTGGAAAATCTCTTCACAGATGAAGTAGAGATTTCATACAAGAGAAATAAAAAAAGGAGTACTGAACTGTTATATAATGTCAGTTTTTTTTCTATATGGCAGTGAATGCTGGAAAATCTCTTCACAGATGAAGAAGAGATTTCATACAAGAGAAATAACAAAAGGAGTACTGAACTGTTATATAATGCGAGTTTTTTTTCAATATGGCAGTGAATACTGGAAAATCTCTTCACAGATTAAGTAGAGATTTCATACAAGAGAAATAACAAAAGGAGTACTGAACTGTTATATAATGTGAGTTTTTTTTTCTATATGGCAGTGAATGCTGGAAAATCTCTTCACAGATGAAGTAGAGATTTCATACAAGAGAAATAACAAAAGGAGTACTGAACTGTTATATAATGTCAGTTTTTTTTCTATATGGCAGTGAATGCTGGAAAATCTCTTCACAGATGAAGTAGAGATTTCATACAAGAGAAATAACAAAAGGAGTACTGAACTGTTATATAATGTCAGTTTTTTTTCTATATGGCAGTGAATGCTGGAAAATCTCTTCACAGATGAAGAAGAGATTTCATACAAGAGAAATAACAAAAGGAGTACTGAACTGTTATATAATGCGAGTTTTTTTTCAATATGGCAGTGAATACTGGAAAATCTCTTCACAGATTAAGTAGAGATTTCATACAAGAGAAATAACAAAAGGAGTACTGAACTGTTATATAATGTGAGTTTTTTTTTCTATATGGCAGTGAATGCTGGAAAATCTCTTCACAGATGAAGAAGAGATTTCATACAAGAGAAATAACAAAAGGAGTACTGAACTGTTATATAATGTCAGTTTTTTTTTCTATATGGCAGTGAATGCTGGAAAATCTCTTCACAGATGAAGTAGAGATTTCATACAAGAGAAATAACAAAAGGAGTACTGAACTGTTATATAATGTGAGTTTTTTTCTATATGGCAGTGAATGCTGGAAAATCTCCTCAAAGATGAAAAGAAAGACTTCAAGTAACCGAAATGTGGTCTTACAGAAGGATGCTGAGGATACCATGGACCGAACATGTGAACAACGTTTTGGAGAGCATCGAAACGAAAAGGAAACTAATACCTAATATCTGGAAAAGACAGGTAAAGTTCCTGGGTCATATAATGAGAAAGGAAGGCTTGGAAAATCTGATACACACAAGTCAGATGGAAGTAAAAAAGACAGGAGAAAGTAATGCGTAACATTTTTGACGGGCTGGAGCAAATAGATGGCTAAGCGAGGTTTGGGTTGGGTAACTGGAGAAAGCGTGCTAAGGGCCACTAGGGATGAGGAGATATGAAATGCTATGATCGTCTACGTCCTGAAGTGACACGGCGAAAGCGAATGAAGAATGAGGGCTTAGGGAATCTAATACTTACAGGACGAACAGAGGGAAAAAGAGACAGGAAAAAACAGCGTCATGACTACTTGATAGGCTTGAGCAGGTGGATAGCGGAGTGGGGTTTGAGAAATATACTAAGAGGAAAATATTAACAGAGACAAATATTAAGGGAGAGGGACAAGTGGAAGTCCCTGATCACCTACGACCTGAAGAAGAAGAAGATTTGAACAGGAATAATTTCCAAAGCCTCTTTTATAAAATGCCTGAAAGGAAACTAAAAATGTCAATAAAAAAAGTTATTAAACTTTGAAATTCTTTGGTTACTTTTGGGTAATCTTTATAAGAAACCAATTTAAGGAATATTTGTTCGTGTTCGTTTTTCAAAACTTAATTCGCTTTAGGTTTTCTTCTTCTTTTTTTTCTTCTCCTCTTTCTTTATTATTTCCGCTTTCTTTTCCTCCCCTCTTTCATTCCGTGTTGCATTGTTTCACCTTTTTCCTTTTTTTTTTAACTCTTATTTTCTCTTATTTTCTCCTCCTTCCATTATTTTATCGTTTGTCTTTTCCTCTTGTTTTTCGTTTTCTTCTTCTCTTGCTGTTTATTTTTCTGTCTCCTTATTTTCCTTATTCGAATATTTATCTTCTCTTCTTCATCTCATCGCCTTTTTCTCTTTCCTTATTTCTCCTTCTTTTTTCTTCTTTAGTCCTTACTCATTATTTATTCTCTTCTTTCTTTTTCTCGTGACAGTGTTTATCATTTTCTTCTCCTTTTTCTTCTTCTATTTCTTCTTCTTCATTTTCTTCTTCTTCTTCTTCTTCTTCTTCTTCTTCTTCTTCTTCCTTTCTTTCTTTCATCCTTACACTGTCTTTCTTTACTTCTACGTATTTCGATCTAACCTTTAGTTTTCGGCTTCTCTCCTTATTTTTCATTTCACTGTTTCAATTTTACTCCTTCTTCGTGTTTATCTTGTTTCTTTTCTTCTTCTTCTTCTTTCTTTCTTTCTTTCTTTCTTTTACCGTCTCCAGCCTTTATTCATTACATCGTTTCTCTTTACTTCTTCATCTTTCACTCTTTATTTTATATTCTTCCTTCTTTTCCGAATTACAATCTCTCTCTTATATTCCTTTTTTTCTTTCCTATTTCTTTTTTATCCTCTTCTTTTTCCCTCATTACAATGTTTCTCTTTTTTTTCTGCTTCTCTACTTTTTCTTTCTTTTTCGTGTTCCTTTTTCATCCTTCTATTCTTTCTTCTTCTATTTTCTTCTTTATCTCTTACTCTTTCTTTTTCCTCCCCTTTCTTTTCGCATTACATAGTTTCTCTTTCTTCATTTTTTCTTCTTCCTTACCTCTTACTCTTTCTTTTCCCCCTTTCCTCATTAAAGTGCTTCTATTATTCTACTTTTTCTTCCTCCTCATTCCTTACTCATTCTTGTATTTCCTCCCTCTTTCCTTAATTCATTGTTTCTCTGCCTCTTTTTCTTCCCCCGCTTCTTTTTTTTCTTTTTCTAAATCTTTTCTTTTTTTTTATCCCTTCCTCTTTCTACTTCTCTCTCGTTTCTTTTCTTCCTACATTGCTACTTCTTCTTCTTCTTTTTCTTTTTTTTTCTTCATAATATTCTTCTTCTTCATCTCGTTCTCTCTATATTTTCTTCTCCTTCCTTTAACGTTTATATTTTTTCTCTTTTTTCTTCTTTATCTGTTCTTCTCCTTCTTTTTTTCGTCTTTATCCCTTTTTTTCTGTTTTCCTCTTCTTCCTTTCCTCTTTACATTGTCTCTATTTTTAATTTTCTTCTTCTTCTTCTTCGTTTACTACTTATTCTTTTCTTCTTATTTATCCCTTCCTCTTTCTATTTCCTTCGATTTCCTCCCCTCTAATCTTGTTTTTTCTTCCACCTCTTCTTCTTCTTCTTCTTCTTCTTCTTCTTCTTTCTATTTTTTCTGCTTTCTTCCCTCCTTTCATTGTTTCTTTTCATTAATATCAATCTTCACCTTCTTTTTCATTTTTTCTGCTTTTTTACTTATTCTGATTTATTTAGGCTGCTTCTCCTCCCACTTCATATTCCTTTCTCTTTTCTTTTTTCCTTGCACTGTTTCTTCTTCTTCTTCTTCTTCTTCTTCTTCTTCTTCTTCTTCTTCTTCTTCTTCTTCTTCACTCTTTTCCCACTTCCTTTCTTTCCTCTTCTCATGGTTCCTACTGATTTTTTTCCTTTACAGTTTCTCTTTTTTGCCTCATTGCATTTTTGTCTTTTCTTCTTTTTCTGCTGCTGTTGATTTGTTCCTTACTTTTTCTACTCCCTTCTTCTTCTTCTTCCTTTTTTCTTTACAATATTTCTTGTTCTTGTTTTCCATTTCTTCTTCATCATCTTTTTCTTCTTTATTCCCTCCTCATTCTCTTTCTTTCTCCTTCCTTCTCCCTTACATTGTTTCTTCTTCCTCTTCTTCTTCTATTTTTATTCACTCCTCATTCTCTTTCTTTCTTCTTCTTTTCCTCTTACATTGTTTTTGTTTCCTCTTCATCTATTGGTTCTTCTTCTTCTTTATTCCCTCCTCATTCTCTTTCTTTCTCATCATTTTTCTCCTTACATTGTTTCTTCTTCTTCTTCTTCTTCTTCTTCTTCTTTATTCTCTTCCTTATTCTCTTTCTTTCTCATCCTTTTTCTTTATATTGTTTCTTTCTCTTCCTCTTTTTCTTCTTCTTTATCCTCCTTCTCATTCTCTTATTTTCTTATCCTTTTATTCTTTATATTGTTTCTTTTTCTTCTTTCCATCCTCTTTCTTTCCTCATTACATTGTTTCCCTCTCTTTTTCTTCTATTTACTCTTTGCTAATTCCCTCTTTTCTTTCCTGCATATACCTTCTTTTTCCTTCTTCCTCTTCTTCTTCCTTATTACTCCCTTCCCATTCATTTCAATTGTGCTTCTGTTTTTTGTTGTTGTTTTTTCCTATCGCTGATTGGTTAATTCAAATTATCCCCAAATGATTCATTCTCTTCACTTATTTTACCTTTTTTCCAAAATTTCTTTCGATTCCAAACGGATTTTATTTCGACAACCTCTAATTCATTCTTCCGATCCAATTAACGCTCCTTTCACAAACGATAATCCAAATCGTATTTAACCAATCGTTTTTCTCTCCCCTACGAATACTGCATTATAAAAAAATAATAATGACAACAATCACAAATAACGAACCCCGACCATCGCCGCCATTACGACTACTACTATTGATAATAATAATAATAATAATAATAATAATAATAATAATAATAATAATAATAATAATAATGGCCTGAAATGTTTCTAATTTCGTTTTCGACTCTCAACTATTCACTTGTTTTAACGCTTTTCCAACCATCACAGTATTTTATCGGCAGTTTAGTTGCGATCTTAAATTAATTCGAGTTGTTCATCGGTGTGCGTCTCCAAAAGGGAAATCAAAGAACAGAGTTCAAATTTCAGTTCAGTGTTCATTACATTCACTTTCGTGCAAATATCTTTCGAAAACACTATGAATCGATCTATTCTCCCCATAGCCATGGGTTAAATAGCAGGTCTGACTCATCTTGATGCAACAATCGACCTAGGAGAAGGTAAACTCGTGTTCAGACTAGTGCTGTTTCTTCAAAGTAAAAACTACAGAAATATTTTTTCTATGAAATTATATAAACGCTTAATCTAGGATTTATAGGTTGAAAATAATTTTTAAAAAATCGAATATACATGAATTGAAAGTAGAAAAATGATTGATTTGTTAAAATATACTTTTAAAATATGTAATAAAACTCGATATAAAATTCTAAATCGTTTTTGATGAGTTCATGGTCAGAAGACTAGCGTCTGGTAAATGTTCTCTGTTCTGATCAAGCTTTAACAGCTCAGTCGGGAATAAAACTGACAGGTCACAATGTCTAGAAAAAGAGACTAGTGACTTTTTATCATCACCGAACAGACGCTGAATTTTCGCTTATTTCAAAGAACGGGTGTTGGTGTTCTCTCAGGGAGGCCCCGTGATTTGAGCGCCTACTGGGACTTATGCTCAATCCACATCTCAAGTGGAATTTGTAAATACGATCTATCACTAAATATAACGGAAGAAAGGCTGGTCACATGCCTTGAGCACCTATTAAGACTTAAACTCAATCTACAACTCAAGTGGAATTTGTAAATGCGATTCATTACTAAAGGGTCCTGGGCATGACGGTAAACTGCATCCGGCAGAAAGGCCTCTGATTGGGAGGTTGTGAGAAGCATAGAACCACCTCTTAATGGCTGTTGTTCTCAGGTCCACCCTGACCCGGAGTAATAGCACTTGTTACGGTCCCAGCTATGGGCAAATAGTTAACTCCCAAACTGGGGTCAAAACATTATGAAAGTATTAAAATACACTTTTATATACTTTATATACATAAAAATTACTTTTATAGTAAAATATACATTTTTGAAGGAAAAATATTCAAAGCATTACATTTTTTAAGAAAAAAGTATTGCCATAACACATTTTTGAAGGAAAAAAATTATTCTTAGCAGAAAATTTTTTAATTCAAAACTAGAAGACATTTTCAGTTTTCTAAAATAAAAAAGAATAAAAACAAAAAAAAAATAATTAAAATCTAACTAAATCAACCTTCTCACTATAACCGAACATTAAAAAAATATCATAAAACCCTACTTTTTTTAAAATTAAATAACCCACAGAGGTTGATATGCCATTAAACAAAACTCAAACTCATTGCTAAAGATAGCGGGGAAATAGTCTGTGTACCAGTCAAGTAAGCACCTAACTCTTCCTGCTATTCTCTACCTTTACAAGAGCCATATCAAGCCAAGAATCATATAATGTAGACAGGAGATGACCTGTCTTTACTTTCCAGTCTCTATAGAATCCAAAATTGTCTCCGCGTTCTTGTGGGTGATGAATTATTTCTACCATATAACGCCTTTCTTGTAGACAAAACATCACAAGCCTATCACTTCTCTATCATTTTTTAACTCCTGCATTCCTTAGTTCCACCTTCACGGCTAATACTCTCCATGTTACAAACATTGCAGCAAACCACCCATATTCCTTTCACATTTCACTTGCGAGACCTAAGTGCCACTCAAGCAACTTCTTCTTACGCACCAACGCTTTATAGAACCGACTCCAAAGCGCATGCTTCCTATATTACATTGATGTTAACCTTTTCAAATTAAAGGTTTATCCTTATCTTTCCAAAGATACAACAGTATATAATTGCACCTCCGAAATTCTAGATGACAAGAGAGTGACAGCTGATATCACCTTTGGCTTAAATCAAACAGCTCAGATAACATTTAATGCCTCGAAAAATTAAACTAATGGCGTTCCATGTTCACCCATCAGACACTGAATTCTTGCCAACGCGATGAACGGATATTCTCTCAAGGAGGCCAGTCCCATGTCTTGTATGACTATTTGGACTAAAGCTCAACTCAGATCACAAGCGGAACTCCTACAGACGATCGCTAAAGATGCAGCAACAATGGTCGGCTTCCAGTAGTAACCTCAGCTTCAGCAAGTACCTGACACGCCTTGCTGTCCTCTAGCTTCACAAAAGCCGGATCAAACCAAATATGGAATAATATTCCCATATATGGACAGGAGTTTTCCAATCGTCGTTTTTCAGTCTTTATAGAGTCCAAACACGTCTTCCCGGTCTTGTGGGTGATGAATTAATTTCCATTCTACAATTCATTTCCGAGAAATTAAACGTTGCAAGTTTCTAGCTATTCTATCACTATTTCCATGTAAAGTTCTCGGACAAACTACTTTCCTTAGTAGTTCTAACCTTCACCGCTAAAACCCGACATGCTACGCACCTTATATTGAATCACCGTAAGTCCCTTCTCATTCAATCGGTAAGATGTCTGTCTCACTGTCTCACTTCATTCTACGAAGTAACGTTCTGCCATCATCAGCGAACAAAACCCTGAATTTTCGTCTATTGCAATGAACAGTGTTCTCTTATGGAGGACCCTTTGCCTTGAACGCCTGCTAGTACTTTAGTTCAACTCAGATCTCAAGCGGAACCAGTATATAAGATCAACCAATAAAGGTGCTGGAAAATGTACTCTAATAAGTACCTGACACTTTCTGCTATCCTCTAATTCTACAAAAGTTATATCGGGTCGAAAATGGAATACTACTGCCATATAAGGGCAAGAGGACAAACAAACCTCAAGCAGTATATTCGTGAATACAGTAATAGATTAATTGAGTGAATTGTTTTGGAAAAGATCTTGTGTTCATTTAATCTTTTATTTAAATTCCTCAAGGTCTCTCCTATATATTTTTGTGTCAATCATTAAAGGTTATACAGTAAATATATACCTCAAGTTTTAGGTTCTTGGTAGTTTGTTTTTAAATAAGTCTCTTATTGTTTTAGAAATGGTTGGCACACATTTTATGTTAATTATACAAAAGTTCTTTTCGGGTTACGGATGCGCGTTGTGGTGCAGTGGATATCGACTCGGAACGACAAATCAGGGAGCCGAGTTCGAATTCCAGTTGAATTTCTTGCATTCACTTACGCACAAATACACCTGGGAAAAGTATTAATCCGTCTCTTCCCTCCAATTATGGCTTAAATAATAGGACAGATTGGATTCTATAGCCTTGGCTGGTAGGGCTACCGCAGAAAGCAATGGAAACCTACTGCGGGATAATCTTCTGCCCATTCAGTCATCTCTCTTTCGAGACATGATCGCCCAAGTCTGTATCATGTATGGCACTCAACTGACTGACTTTTCGATATAGTGACTTTCCCTCCCTACCGAACGAACCCTGAATTTTTGCCAATCGCGACAAACGGGTGTTCTCTTAAGCAGACCGCATTGCCCTGAAGGCTTATTGAGACTTAAGCTCACCCTCAAGAGGAACAGGTATATAGAAAAAGTCATTAAAGATGCTTGGAAAATTATCGGTTTCTTGTACCGCTTCAGTAAGTACCTGATACCTTCTGCTATTTTCTACCTTTACAAGAACCAGACTAGGCCGATAATGGAGTCCGTCAGTTAAATGCCATGCGTGATACACGCTTTGGCGATCATGTCTCGAAAGATTGACTGGGCAGAAGATTATCCCGCAATAGGTTGTCATTGCTTTCTGCCGTAAACTGGTTGCCAGCCAATGCCAAATCTGTCCTGTTATTTAACTCATAACTGGAGGGAAGAGACGGATTAATACCTTTCCAGGCTTACGGCCTATCACGTTGAATACACCGGTTCTCGCTCGATCAGCGAAGTTAAGCAACGTTGAGCAACGTTGAGCCTGGTCAGTACTTAGATGGGTGACCACTTGGGAATACCAGGTGCTGTAAGCGTTTAGTGACGGATGTGCGTGCTTACGGCCATATCACGTTGAATACAACGGTTCTCGCTTGATCAGCGAAGTTAAGCAACGTTGAGCCTGGTCAGTACTTAGATGGGTGACAGCTTGGGAATATCAGGTGCTGTAAGCGTATAATGACGGATGTGCGTTGTGGTGCAGTGGATATCGGTTAAGAAAGAGAAATCGGTGAGCCGAGTTCGAATTCCAGTTGAGTACCTTGCATTCACTTAAGCACTGGTATCCTTGGGAAAGGTATTAATCCGTCCCTTCCCTCCAGTTATGTCTTAAATAACAATGGTATGGCTTGGGAACCCTGCCCTTAAAAACAAATCCCAATGAATCTTGAAACAAACAAAAATAATAAAACAAATCAAAACGATTTTCAGCATTAAATGACCTAATGAAGGTTGATATGCTGGTTAAATGAACCAACCAACCAACCAACCAACTAATACCTTTCGCAAGAGTATTAGCGCGTAAGTGAATGCACAGCATTCAACTGGAATTTGAACTCCGCTCCCCGATTTCTCGTTCCGAGCCAATATCCGCTGCACCACAACACACATGTAATAGATAATGGAGTACTGCCAGGATATTTGGGTAAAAGCTGCCCAATTTTACACCTTGCAGTCATGATCGAGTACAACAACATCTCCGCGTCCTTGTAGATGATGAGTTTTTCCAACAGACTTAACCTTATAAGACACGTCGTTTACACGCACATTGTAGAAAAACGCTATCATTTACTTTTTATTTTATTGGTAAGATGCAAGTTTCACTCAAGCAGATTCTTCTTACGGACCGGTGTTCTGTGGAATCGACTACTAATATGATGCTCCCGTGATCACTACAATCTTAACATATTCAAGTTTAACTGTTATCTTTCGCACATATAAACATAAACTATTCCTCTTACTCTTTACCCCCTACCTTGAGTGGCTCCTGAGCCTTGTGCAACTATAATGGATCACAGAACTTGTGAAATTTATAAAGATGGCACCTCTTCTTGTGGATACAAATTCATATGGATACCTATGAAGATGGGTACCACTTCAGATGGGTACTTATTCGGTGGGTACAACTTCATGTGCGTTTTGAGAGCAGGTACAAATCAGACAAAATCTCAAATTTTCTTGATCAGTGGAAACGGTCAAAAGTCGAACCCGAAATTTTCTTTTACATATTGTAAAGTTAAAGAATTATTTAGTAACATGATCAAAAATTAATGAGAAAATGAGAGAGAGAGAGAGAGACAGAGAGAGAGAGAGACAGAGAGAAAAACTGACAGATAAACAGACAGGCAGAAAGAGAGAGAAAAGAATATATGGACAGAATGAGACCGTTCGAAAGAGAAAGAGAGAGAGAAAAGGATAGAAACTGACTGCTAGAGATGAGGAGGGAGAAAGAGAGGATGAAGTACGAAGTGAAAGTGTCACGTTATCTGAGCAGATTCCTGTCAAACTTCGAAGTATATCCATTTTTTATAAACATATACGGTTAAATATAAAAGAAAATAAATGTCTATTATGTTTAATCATGAGCCGTTCTAAACATTGTATTTTGACTTTAATTTCAGGTGAAAATAAAGACAAAAATTTTCCAAAATTTGGATAATTTTTTATTAACTTGGTTCTAAGAATTTTTGTCTTTATTTTCAACTGAAATTAAAGCCAAAATACGACGTTTAGAACGTCTCATGATTAAACATAATAGACATTCATTGTCTCTTATATTTAACAGTATATGTTTAGAAAATTATCTGCTGCCTCTATATACTATATATATATATATATATATATATATTAGACCTAATGAGTGATAACATCATAACGGCTATTTTCGAGTGTAATTTTGTCTTTGATGTTATTATTTTGCTTCATAGTAATTTTTTTTATCGGGGGGGGGGGGGGTTGAAAAACGTGCGTTCATCCAAGGTCTTCATGCCGAGCGGGACTGGAATTTACGTGAGCATCTTTCAATTTTTTAAAAACTTTCAGTACTTCGTTTCCAATATTAAATAATGCAAGGTTGATGGTAGGAAAAAAATATTTGGTATCTAGTATCTCTCGAATAGCGAAATGTTTCTGATATTGTGATCTGTATAGAATTATGGTATTTTCGGTCAGAATTTTTCTCTAGTGTTCATGTAAACTACGGGTTAATAAATTATTTACTGAAACATATTTGAAAGAAATGTTGTTGCCCAAATTTACACACGCATACACGCACACACACACACACAAACATACATACATGCACATACACATACACACGCACATATATATTGTAGCGGATAAGAAATTAATTAAAATCAACCTTCTTCACTTTTACAAAAATTCCCAATGACGCGTGAAATCCTGGTTTTCACAAATAGAAAAAGGATTGACCATGTGCTTAACGAAAAAGTCGAAACCAGATTTCGCAAGTAGGTGTTAAATTGATTTTTGACCAATGGAAGCGACTTGCAAGACCAAAAGTAACTTCGGGAGTAAGTGCGAAAAAATCTAGATTACAATAAAAGGACTTCATCAACGTCAGTCAGTCATAGGGAGAGATGGGAGCCGATACATCTAAAATGTAACCTCAACTTTAAGCGACTCGGACACTGTCCTCTTTCTCCTTATCTCTTTCAACAATTACTACTACGAACATTTTGTACGAACTCTTGATACACTTAACTTTCTCAATGAACATTAATTTCTACGAATTCTTGTTATTCCTTCTGTTAATAAGTTACTATTTTGACATGAAAAATGAATATTTCATTCTTACACTATTCCATACATTCCAACCTACTGACAACCAACCTTTTGATGAAAACCTTCTGAGGATTATAACTCTGTATAAAACTTGTAAGCTGTAGGGAGTTCGCTTAAATCTGACATAAGACCGAATTCAAGAAACATTAAAAAGCTCCCTACGCTAAAATATATGTAAAAATATTAAAGAATAAAAACGAAAAACTCAATGTTCAGTAAATAATATTTATTCTTTTCTCGTTGTTTACGCCGTATATATGGAGAATTTTTTCTACCCAGATGACATTCACATCCGGGTTCTATATTAGCTATTAAATGCATTCTTGCATGTATACACTCCATCATTATTGAGTTGCCAAGATTTTCTTTTTATAGCTTTCATTTTTTTACGTTTTATAGGCTCTACTTTACACTGTTTAATGGGCAACCTTGTCATAGATTTTTCAATTATGACTATATATGTATATATAATGAAAACAAAAATAAGGGTTGCGTTGTATTAATATATCACCTTTTAAAATATATCATGAATATATATATATATATATATATATATATATATATATATATATATATATATTACCATTTATCAATTATCGATTACTTTAAAGAAAATTCTACGATGTGTTTAATTTTTTGGTGGTGGGGAATTGTTATCAATACCTTGAAATTGCACAACTGGGATCAAATTAACTCCCCGTAAATAGACGGTTTCACTCAGTAAACTTTCCAAAATGGAATCGTGCCACAGGAAAGGGTTTGGTGAAGCATCCCCTCTTATAAACGCGGACAAATGCGGAATTATATATTTTGGCTTTCGCGAAAAACCTTCAAACATTTAAAATTGGCCTACAACAGATAAACATAAACGAAACTCTGTAACTATATATATATATATATATATATATATATATATATATTTGTTTATATTCTTTCTTCCCTACCCATCATTTATTCCATAATAATATATATATATATATCATTGTTAACTACCTCATGAGACAGTGTTTTTTCAATGTCGAAACAAAACGTACAATTTTGTAGTAGTTACTTACATGTTCTAATGTAAAAGTTGAATAATAAATATTTATTGCTCTATTTTTATATTAATGTTTTGGACGTAGCAGGTTTATTCCTCATTCTTTTAAATTTGTATATGTGTTTGTATATATATATATATATATATATATATATATATATATATATAAGAAAAATTAAGACAGACACGTTATTTCATGGTGAATCGGAAGTATATGGCCTATTTCAGACGAACCATCGTCAACTTCCGTCTTTGTTTTACAAAAGATTTTACACGAATCAATTCGTGTAGATTCGTGTAAAATCTTTTGTAAAATAAAGACGGAAGCTGACGATGGTTCGCCTGAAATACGCCATATACTTCCGATTCACCATGAAATAACGTGTCTACCTTAATTTTTCTTATATTTGCTCTATATGTATTTATATATTTAGAGCTCTCTTAGAGAGTTATCCTATTATCCTGCCACTGTACGTACAGGATATTCCTTTGGATTCTTCTATACCCACACTGTATGCTGATATATATATATATATATATATATATGTGTGTGTGTGTGTGTGTGTGTGCGTGTGTGTGTGTGTGCGTATTATTTAGAGCAATATAAAATATAGAGAAGAAAACTCGCCAGCCAATGACCTGACGGATGCATTCGTATGTAGACGCAAGCGAGGAACATTTTGAACATTTCTTATAAGTTGCCGAAACGATGGCTTTTGGGACATGTTTTTATGTTGATATTTTTGGTTGTTTTTTTTATGTATCTATCTCAGTCAATTTATATCTATCTATCTATCTATCTATCTATTTATTTGTCCATATCTATCTATCTATCTATCTATCTATCTATCTATCTATCTATCTATCTATCTATCTATTTGTCCATGTCTATCTATCTATCTATCTATCTATCTATCTATCTATCTATCTATCTATCTATCTATTTGTCCATGTCTATCTATCTATCTATCTATCTATCTATCTATCTATCTATCTATCTATCTATCTATCTATCTATCTATTTGTCCATGTCTATCTATCTATCTATCTATCTATCTATCTATCTATCTATCTATTTGTACATGTCTATCTATCTATCTATCTATCTATCTATCTATCTATCTATCTATCTATCTATGACTATGTCATAGTAACAATTTTCACCAGAGTTTATATTGCAAGCTTTCATTCTGCCGATATAGGTCTAATCCGTTTCCGAATGTGTTTTCTGTGTGCAATTTCCATCAGGTCATCTAGTTATATACTGGTACGTTCTCCTAGTGGATGAATCCAATGCCAGTCTGTTATATAGCGATAGTGTCTCTACTATGAGTACCTCGGTAAATAGACTCACCACGTCCAGGCTACAGCAGTCGAGAACAAATAACGTAGATAATTGATTTAAACGAGAATGATATACCCCAGTGATCAAAATAATGGGTTCTTTTAGAAATTCCAAGCATCTGAAGAAGGTCGGATCGTACAACGACCGAAACGTCTTAAATATGGCAATAAAGATGATGTCAACGATCTGAACAGTGTAAATAATGTACTGCCCTTCTGGTTATTATTTCCTCTTCCCGCTCGTTAGCAATGTTTGTTTCTAATTCTTCCCCACCCCGAAACTCTTTGTGTCATTAATGCTTTGCATGAGAGGATAAGGATTTTAAAATCCTCTCTTCTCTTCTTTTTCTTTTCTTTTTCTTTTTTTTAGTTTACTTTGTTTATCTTCTCTTTACTTTATTTTCCGTTTCTTTTTTTATTTTTTTTTATTTCCTTCTTTTCTTACCTTTTCTCCTCCTACACTGAATACAACATTTACAGAATCTACGACATCAAAGTATCAAAATCATACACACCCCGCCATGTGCTGGTTCTACAAAGAATTTCGATATACAACTTTATCCAAAATGTATACAAACCGGGCAGAAGTCATTCAAGAACCACTAAAACATAAAAAAGAATTTTCTAACACGAATTCCAGATATAATAAAAGAAACGGGGGAAAAAAAAAAGAAAGAAAGAAAGAAAGAAAGAAAGAAAGAAAGAATCAATCAATTCACGAATATTCAAAACAGACCAGATTTGCACCAAAACGCCTGGAAGAACAAACAGACATCCAGGAAATCGAAAACTCAAAGCAATTATATGGACGCTTCAGAGGGTATGTCCGATAAAACAACATTGGCATTACGACGTAGGAGAAACCTTAGGAGAGAAACGCGGGCGTTTTTAATAACAGCTCAAAATAACGGGCAAAATGAAAGCCTAGATCGGCAAACCGCAAAAGAAAATATAAACTATGTTATAATAAAATGGAACGGTGAACTGAATAATCAGCAAAGTTTATATATATATATATATATATATATATATATATATATATATATATATTGTGTGAGTATGTATTTAGGCAGTATTTTCTTTTATTAATGCATGTTTCATTTAATAATATAAACAAGTTTTGTCTATTTATTTTATGTATTTTTTTTATATCTTCTGATAAGCTTCATAGCATTATCATTAAATGAAGAAAGAAAATTACAATATTGATACATTTTTTTTAATAATCCAATCTAAGCTTTCGGCTTACATAAGCCATTTTCAAAGATGTCAAGTTACTTTATATATTATAAACACGGACAAACCATAATGACAAACTGTTTTCGTTTACATGGAATATTTCTAAGCAACAAAAACTCGTGCATATAAGACGCTGGAATCGTCTGTCGCATCACAGTTCATGACATTACACATGACCAAGCGAGAGTGAAAACAAGAAATATTGAGTATGGGAAGCTATTGGAATAAACCAATGGCTTCTTTTATTAATTATAGGGATTTAAGGAGATTTTGGAGATTTCGTAGTTTATCTTGTTCAGGTTAGGTTTGAACTGTTTTATATATAGCTTCGAGAAATTTTAGTTTTTGTTTATTGTTTTCATGTTAAACTATAGTTGTGTTTTTAACTAGGGTTTTCCAGAATTGTGTATGTGGCCAGGCATGTTATTTTAAATGCTGAAAAATGTTAGAATTATCGTTCACGTGTAGTGTCAAGCGTCGTAAAAGCGAGTTTATGGTGTGACTAACATAAGTATTATCTAATCCGTTGGAGATACAATCTCCCAATGGGCACTTGAATTTGTAAACTATGTTATTTTTTTGCAAATCGTTTATATATATATATATATATATATATATATATATATATGTGTGTGTGTGTGTGTGTGTGTGTGTGTGTGTGTGTGTGTGTGTGTGAGAGAGAGAGAGAGTTCTGTTCATACTACATTGAGCACTGTTTTATTAATACCTGAATAATAATATTATATTTGCGTGTGCCCTCATACGTATATTTATCAATTCATGTAACTATATATATATATATATATATATATATATGCATATTCGGTTCATTTGTGTTGGATGTGCATTGAGCCCTTTTTCGAATTACCATATGCTGTCCCGACCAGTCGCTATTTGGCTAGTATATATATATATATATATATATATATATATATATATATATATATATATATATATAAGCATGCGGCATAGATATAGAAGAATCCAAAAGAGTATCCTGTACATAAAGTGGTAGGATAACTCTCTAAGAGAGCTCTAAATATATATGTATATAGATATATCTAGAGCAAATATAAGAAATAATTTACTCAGACACCTTATTTCATAGTAAATCCGAAGTAAGGCCTATTTCAGGTGAACCATTATCAGCTTAGTCTTCCGGATTCGTGTAAATTCTTCTGTATAATCAAGACGGAAGCTGAAATAGGCCTATACTTCCGATTTACCATGAAATAACGTGTTCGCCTATATATATATATATATATATATATATATATATATATATATATATATATATATATATAGTTTCCCTCGTCACGCTGAGGGGTTTGAATTATTTTTGTTGTGGCCTGTTTGGGCTAGGAAAAAGGATGTAGGTTTAACCAGTGTATTGGAATAACAAAACATATATACAAATATGAGTGTTAGTAGTCAGCAGTTAGAAGTGTATCGTACGATCTGTATAGTTATGCAGCGTCTTCACTGCGTCACGACTGTCACTTGACTGCCTCTAGACTGTCTCTTGTCTGTCATTAGACTGCCTCTAGACTATCACACTTCTCCCTCCCCGGAAGTCACTCAGGTTAGTATTTATGTTGGAGGAAAAGTCCATTTCACTCTAAAAATTTTGTTTTTATTTTATTTCTTACGATACTCAATAGTTGATTCTTCAATATATATGTTGCCGTAACTTGTTAGAACAATAATAATATTGATGATAAATGAAAAAATGTGGAAACTGTAAACAAGAGTTGTGCCAGTGATAGTAGGTGCACTTGGAATGATAAAAAATGGAACAAAACAACACATTGAAAGAATCCCTGGAAACCCCAGCTTAAGAGATATACAAAAAATTGTCTTATTAAGTACAGCCCACACACTAAGGAGAACTTTGTCCATGTAACGCTAGGGATATTAGGGGGGATAGAGAAAACCTGAAATGAAGCCATAACAACACACAACGACCTGCTTTACGTCTTCCTGCAGACTTGGTTGGTAATGCGACCATAGCAGATATCAAAATATAATGAAAAATGACAACATAATAATAATAATAATAATAATAATAGTGTCGGCGAGGCTATTGAAGGTTTCACGATATCTGAGCAGACTTAGAGCCTCCACAGACAACCAACAGATATTTATGGGTAACATGCTTTTAATAACGACCCACAGGTACACAGCATAATAGCCATGTATATAAACGCCAGGCTGAAGATAAAAACAGAGGACTGCAGCACAGATCTATAACAGGCATCACAGAATAGGGGGAGGAGTTTTACACTGTGAATTAATAACCGAAGAAGTCTAGAAGAAGAAAGAAAGAGAAGAAGAAGAAAATAGTAAGAAAATATAGAAGAAATAATAATTAAGAAGAAAAACTTGATAAGAAGAAAAAAAGAAGAAAAAAGATGATGAAGAAGAAAATAAGAAGAGGAAGAAAAAGAAAGAAGAAGAAAACGAAGAAAAATAGAAGGAGAAATCAAAGAAAGAGAATCAAAAGGATAAGAAGAAGTAAAAATAATAAGAAGCAAGATAAAGAAGAAAGTGGAAAAAAAGAAGATGAAAAAGAAGACAAGGAAAAAAAAATAAGACGAGGAAGAAAAATAAATAATGAGAAAAAAACGAAAAAGAAAAGGCGAAGAAAACAAAGAAAATGAATCAAAAGAAGAAGAAAAATAATAAGAAGGAGAAAAAGAAGAAAAAAGCCGAAGAAGAAAAATTTTAGAAAAGTACGAAAAGATATAAAAATAATAAAAAGACGAAAATGAAGGAAAAACGAAAAAAATCAAGGGAAGAAGAAGAAGAAATAAGAGGGAAAATATGAAAAAGAAGATTAAAAAAGATGAAACAGACGAAACGTAAGAAGAGGAACAAATATAAATAAGAAGAAAAAACAAACAAGAAAACTAAGCAAAGAAAAAGAAGCAGAAGAAGACGAAAAAAAACAAGAAAAAATAAGGAGAAAAAAATGAAAAAGAAGGTGAATAATATGAGGAAGAAAATAGAGTTATAATTTGGAAAAAAAAATGAAGAAGAAAAGAAAGAGAACACGAAGAAAAAAGGAGAAGAAGAAAAATTGTAGAAGGAAAATAATAAGAAATAAGAAGGAGAAAAAGAAAATGTAAAAGATGATGATGAAGAGGTAAAAAGAAAATTATAAGAAGAAAACAGTAAAAGAAAAAACGAAAAAAAGAATCAGGTGAACAAGAAAAAAGAAATAGAAAATAAAAGAAAAATACGAAGAAAAAGAAAAGTCAGAAGAAAAATAATTATAATGCTAAATAAAAACAAGCTGAAATACGAAGAAAAGTAAAAAATAATTAAAAAGCACTTTAGAGAGAAGACAGAAAGAAAATTGTAATCGGAGTTACATTTAAATTTTACAATATCGAATTTGAAAAGAAGACAAGAAGCCAGAATAGATTTGCATAAGCGAAGATGAAAAAAATGATGAGTGAATAAAATATTTGTATAGGCCTTACCGTTACATTTAGCAAAATCAACAATAACACAATGAGACCTTTCTGCCAATCTAGTAGTGCGTTTAGGTACCATAATAAAAAGTTCATCAGAACAATTACCATGAAAGTATTTACACATAACGCACAGGAAAACTGCTGCAGTGGATGACTGGCTGAAGCCGAGATGTCAAGTTAGGTATAATAACATTGCAGATACATTTTTGGATTTTATCATGAATCTCTAAGCCGGAGTACCAGACCAGATGTGACAGCAATATTCAAAACAAGGACGAATGGTGGGCATAAATATGTGAGCTATATTTTGACAAAAGATATTTTCTCGGAATTTCAAAAGATGATTTTACAGACCATATCTTTTAAAATATTGTTTATAGCATTTAGAATGTATTTGTAAAACCTGGTTACTCTTGTAATTTCAATGTGAATCTAAATAACACCAGTACTAGCGTCACTATCACCACACATCAAAATAGATTTATGGACAAGGTTGAAACGAAATGGATGAATGACACAATAAATTTGAATAAATTTAAATATATTCTGACTAGAATCCCATAAATTCTCTTCACTAGAACACAAGAATTTAGCAACAGCACTTACGATATCTAACTATATCAATCTAATTACAGAGTGCGATGAGTAAATTGTCATTA
Organism: Ascarosepion bandense; assembly: GCA_037127315.1. Classification (NCBI taxonomy): domain Eukaryota; kingdom Metazoa; phylum Mollusca; class Cephalopoda; order Sepiida; family Sepiidae; genus Ascarosepion; species Ascarosepion bandense. The sequence goes on along the minus strand of JBBBDQ010029405.1, from coordinate 187,478 downwards.
TTCTGTATGTTTAATTTCACGCATGTGCATTGTTTTTATTTAATTTTGTCAACTGCACAGTATAGTAGGGTCAGTTGGGCACCATTTGTGAGAAAATCACACCATGTCGCAATTCACTCCGCCAGAAATTTGTATTTGTGCCATAAACTTTAATACAAGCATTTCAGTGATTGAGTGTCAAGCTGAAGACAGTGAAGGTGATTCCTGAAGAGTTGGGTGAGTGTAATGATGATCACGAAGGTACGGCAACTCGGAAAACTTAGTCCGATCGTATTTGTTAGTGAGGGCCTCAGACACAACACGATGGTTAACATCAAGTGCCTGGAGGAGTTAGTGCAGCCTTGGGTTAAGAGCATGGCTACTGGAAGATCCTATGACTGGCAACAGGACTCTGCACCATGCCACAAAACAGGAGAATTCAGTAATGGCTGTCAGGATACTTTGCGATCACATCACCCCATACATCTAGCCTTCGAATTCCTAATACGGCAAACCCCTTTATTATGTACAAGGTGAGGCTGAGCGAGAGACCAATAAAACTCTTTGTAGCGCCAAAGATGAACTGAAAGCAAGGATTATGGTAGCATTCATTAACTTAAACAAGGAAATCGTCCAAAGGATTTGCAGGGGATTCCGAAGTCGTCTGGAGGATAAAATAGCGATTTTATTGAATAAATTTACTCTTTAGTATTTCAAGATATTTTTGCACTACTGTCGACAAAATTTTGTAATTTTGGTAAATATATCTGTTCTTTTATTTTCCTTAATCCTCGATTCATCTCATTATTTTCATTCTCTTTCACAACCAGTAACCACTTGCGTCCTAGTGGTATTATCGCCTTACTTGGGGTGAAATGAATAAAAATAAAAAATATATATTCTTCTCAATCCAAACTAATTTCTTTTCCTTATCCTCCATTCCCAGTAATGATTTAGTAACATTGTCGCCTCACTTGGGGTGAAATGATTTAAATATATATATATATATTGTTCTCAATCCAAACTAACTTTTTTTCATTATCTTCCATTCCCAGTAATGACTTAGTAACATTATCGCCCTACTTGGGTAATCCTGGGTATGACTTTAAACTGCATCCGGCAGCAAGGCCTCTGATTGGGAGGTTGTGAGAAGCATGGAACCACCTCTTAATTGCTGTTGTTCCCAGATCCACCTTGACCCAGAGTGGTAGTACCTGTTAGGGTCCCAGCTATGGGTAAATAGTTAACCCCCAAACTGGGGTTAAAATGCTATGAAAGTATTAACCAACAAAACCTTTTTTGAATGAAAAATTTTACCAACAAAGCTTTTTTTGAATGAAAAATGTTACCAACAAAACCTTTTTTTGAATGAAAAATGTTACCAACAAAACCTTTTTTGAATGAAAAATACCTGTGATTTAAAATAAAAATATACTTCCAACCCCCCCCCCAAATATAAACAAACAAAAACAATAAAACAAATAAACTAAATAAAACGATTTTCAGCATTAAATGACCTAATGAAGGTTGATATGCTGGTTAAATGAACCAACCAACGAACCAACCAACCAACCAACCAAAAACCCTACTTGGGGTGAAATAAATAAATATATATTGTTCTCAATCCAAACTAATTTCTTTTCATTATCGTCCATTCCCAGTAATGACTTAGTAACATTGTTGCCTTACTTGGGGTGAAATGATTTTAAAATGTGCAGCCTCATCACAATGGCATCGAATGTAAACAGGCAATTATTTCGCCAACCAGCAGACATCTGAAGCATATATTCATACAACGAATTTAATGACGATTTTACAAGTACATAGGCCATAAAATCTTTAACGGAGTATATCAATTATTCTCGTAAGAATTTTTCTACTGTTTATGACCTGAATTCTCGTAAAATAATCGTAAATTTTCAGACAGTCTCTACATGAAGAGGCTAGAGGTCACAGTATCATAAATTTTCTATACGACTCCACAGAAATTTAAATCTACTTATAAATAACTCTATGACATATTTCGCTTTAAAATTTACTCCCGTCTCAATAGGAAATCTGCCAAGGCTGACAAATTAAACTAGGCTGTTGCTCTAGAAAAGGAACTCTAGTCAGTGGTTAACTGGGGCAAGAAATGGCTTGTAAATTTTAATACCGCCAAAACAAAACCGCTGTACTTTAACAGGAGAGACACTTTCCTGCCCGCCATCAGCACTGCTGATGCCAGTCTCCGAGAGAGAAACACACCTCGACTCACTTTTTCAACTGATCTAAAGTGTAACGACTTCATCGGATACATAGCTACATTTACTGCTAGGAAAATTTGGGTCACTTTGTCCGGCCAGGGAGTTCTTTTGGAGTCAAACTTGCACAATTATAAATTCACCATTTTTTGATACAAATGTGCTCTGGTGTATCTTTATGATGACGAAAAACTAAGTAATTAAACAACTATAGATATTTATATAATATTTTATATATATATATATATATATATAT
>JBBBDQ010029405.1:160000-182500 GCA_037127315.1 Ascarosepion bandense | reverse complement strand
AACCGAGTTTTTTAAAAGAATGATGTATTTCATACTATTTTTAGTATTTATTGCCAAATAAAAATAGAATGGTTCTTTTGTTATTATTACTTTGCAAAATTTTACAAGGCAAAGAAGAAAGATGAACTCGTCCGAATCACCCTAAATTTTCTTCATTCTTTCATTGATGAAACTGCAATATAGGTAATTATTAGATATTTATAAATTCATTTGATGCACATGTTATTGTGCAGTATTAACAAAAGAATCATTCTATTTTCATTTACAGTTATTTACTTGGCAATAAATACTAAAAAATAGTATGAAATACATCATTTTTTTTTTTTGTAACTCTGGGGTGACCTAATAATTATGGCCGGTAGTTTATAGTTTCACATTCAGGCATCCCTTAGCAAAGTTAGTGAGAATAGTTACAATGTTTTCCTTTCTAAAGCCAAAAACAAAATTACCTGGACTCAAATCGCAAAAGATAGTCCTGTTCGAAGAAAATCAATTTTTATCCATAATTATGTTATTTTATTTTATTTTTTATTTATTTAATCATTTCACGGGATTGCCACTAGTATGCGTGGGAGGGGTTACAACGAGAGAGAAGACTGAGTATAGTGGCTATTGTCAAAAGGATAAAAGGTTAATGAAAATCAAGAAGATGGAAGATGGCAATTATCGTTGCATATAAATGTTTGGAGATTCTAGCAAGTAAACAGAAAAGTTACACAGTGCGGGAAATTAAAATGTTGGAGCAGAAGGGGTAATAACATTTAACTATTTAAACGGTAAAGGTGGGACCTAAATGCCAATCTAATAGCACGCTTCAATTCATGTAGTCAGCGCATCAGCAAAAAGAGCTCTTCAGAGCATTTGCATTGGAAATATTCATAGAAAAGACAATGGGAAAACGCATAACGTAGCTATTACGAAGAATTCCGTCTGGATCTATAGCTGCATCTATTGCTAGGAAGGTTGGGTTCTGTGTCGGGCCAGAAAGTCAGAAACCATCTTGCATATTTATAAATCTACTATTCGTCCTTGCATTGAATACTGCTGCTATATCTGGTCAGGTGCTTCTGCTCTTCTTTTAGAGGTTCTTGACGAAACGCAAAAAAGAATCCTTAATATAGTCGGTCCTAACTTGGCATATCAACTTCAGTCACTTTCACACGCTTAGGCGATCATGTCTTTTTCGAGACATGACTGACTGGGCAGACAATTATCCCGCAGTAGGTTGCCATTGCTTTCTGAGGTAGACTGGTTGCCGACCAAGGCTATAGAACCCAATCTGTTCTATTATTTAACCCATAACTGGAAGGAAGAGACAGATTAATACCTTTCCCAAGGGTATTTGCTCGTAAGTGAATGCAATGAATTCAACTGGAATTCGAACTCAGCTCTCCGATTTCTCGTTCCGAGCTGATATCCACTGCACCACAACGCACATACAAGACCACTTAAAAACATAGCCGACAATCCCCACATTTTAAAAATATGAGAAGGTTGAAAGAATTGTTTGAAAAAGTGTTTTGTTTGTACATTAAAGTAAAATTTTTATTAACAGAATAACAAAATTGTAAGAAGAAAAATAAAATGTTCATAGAGAAAATGCATGTAGTTAATTGTTAAAAGAGAAATGTAAGTATTTAAATGTTCCACAGAAATTCAGAGTTCATAGTTGATAGTAGCAGAGTGCGTGTATGTAAAGAGATTAAAACGGTTGCGAATAAAAGTCTGTGTTCTTTTCCTTTTTGTGGCCGGAGAAAAAGTGAAAAAGAAAGTCAGGCAATAAAGGAGATTGTACTTATCGAAGTCAGTTGAAGTACCTTGTTGTTGTTTTCTTGTGGGTGAAGAAGAAGAAAGAAAAACTGCGAGGTGAGGAAAAACGAATGAGTGATGCACCCTTAAATTTTCTTTTTTCACATTGCGACAAAGTCCTGCAGATTCTCTCCAATGTCGAACTGATTTGACAGGTTAAAAGACCTGAATACGTACTGGTTTTTAGTCATGTGATCGGCTTCGAACAGCATACCAATTTTCTAGGGGTGAAAAAAATGACCGAGGTCATAGATCTACCAATCAGAATCTAGAATCTTAATTTTCACATTAACTTGTGAAATTTGCCTTGGTCTGGATTTTTCCAAAATGTTTTTAATTGTTTTGTTCCGTTTTTGCGGGTTTGCAATTTTGCTTTTTTCGTTTGAGTTAATTGTTTGATGATATAGGATTTGTATCCTATAGGTCATTAACTCTGATATTTCACATGTGAGTTAAAGAAACAAAATTGGTCCTATATTATTAATTCGAATTTTTCAAAAAACGAGTAGGAATTTCCCCAAGTCTGGAGAAAGCAAACACGAAGCTGAGTTGCAAGTCTTGACTAATTAATTCTTTTCAGCTAAAATCACTAATCAGTGTTTTAATTGATTTGAGGAACAATCATGCATAGCGTGAAACTAATCAAGGTTTTATCGATTTAAATTGATTTTTGATAATTATTCAAACAATATTTATCACATTAACCTGATTAAGCTAGAATTTTTTTATTCTATCGATTATTTCTTTGTTTATTTATTTGATCAACACTTTGAGACAACGTCTGAATATTAAAAATTTTGCAACTCAAAATATGCGTGGGCGTTTGACCATCGAAATTTATTGGAAGCAAATACTGAGAAACATAAAATGATTATATTCCGTAAGAAGGAAACAAAGACAGGATTGGATCAGATAGATAGATAAAAATAGAGAGATAGATAGTTGATTTTCTACGCACTACTTAGATGTGGCACAAGGCCGATAGTATGGTGTACTCAGCAAGGCTCTAAATCACTATTCAGTTTTAAAAGGCTTCACAGAGGCGAGCATGATAACCACTAAACCAAACTGAACTGCCAAGATAGGTAGATTGATTGACGGATTTATTTTAACTTATTTTGCTTAAAAATGTTGACGTATGAAGCTGTACGGATTGGTCAAGTAATTTCTTTTTTTTTTTAATGAAATTGTACGCGTTAATTTAAATTTTTCCCTCATTTTTATAAACTGGAGATGAGTAGTTACAAAGATATTATCTAAGGGACTTGTACTGAAATGGAAATTCGTACGAAAATATTTCAGCAGATAGATAGATAGATAGATAGATAGATAGATAGATAGATAGATAGATAGATAAAGAAACAATTATTTTATAGAAAAGCATTGAAAAGCATTAGATAGATAGATAGATAGATAGATAGATAGATAGATAGATAGATAGATAGATAAAGAAACAGTTATTTTATAGAAAAGCATTGAAAAGCATTGATAGATAGATAGATAGATAGACAGACAGACAGACAGACAGATAGATAGATAGATAGATAGATAGATAGATAGATAGATAGATAGATAGATAGATAGATAAAGAAATAGTTATTTTATTGAAAAGCATTTAAATGCATTAGATAGATAGATAGATAGATAGATAGATAGACAGACAGACAGACAGACAGACAGATAGATAGATAGATAGATAGATAGATAGATAGATAGATAGATAGATAGATAGATAGATAAAGAAACAGTTATTTTATAGAAAATAATACATAGATAGATAGATAGATAGATAGATAGATAGATAGATAAAGAAATAGTTATTTTATTGAAAAGCATTTAAATGCATGATAGATAGATAGATAGATAGATAGATAGATAGATAGATAGATAGATAGATAAAGAAAGAAAGACGGACAGGCACAAACAGACAGATAGATAGATAGATAGATAGATAGATAGATAGATAGATAGATACATAGATAGATAGATAGATAGATAAAGAAACAGTTATTTCATAAAAAAGCATTTAAATGCATTAGATAGATAGATAGATAGATAGATAGATAGATAGATAGATAGATAGATAGATAAAGGAATAGTTATTTTATAGAAAAGCATTTAAATGCATTAGATAGATAGATAGATAGATAGATAGATAGATAGATAGATAGATAAATAAATAGATAGATAAAGAAATAGTTATTTTATTGAAAAGCATTTAAATGCATTAGATAGATAGATAGATAGATAGATAGATAGATAGATAGATAGATAGATAGATAGATATATAGATAGATAGATAGATAGATAGATAGATAAAGAAACAGTTATTTAGAAATGCATTAAATACTAGATAGATAGATAGATAGATAGATAGATAGATAGATAGATAGATAGATAGATAGATAAAGAAATAGTTATTTTATTGAAAAGCATTTAAATGCATTAGATAGATAGATAGATAGATAGATAGATAGATAGATAGATAGATAGATAGATAGATAGATAAAGAAATAGTTATTTTATTGAAAAGCATTTAAATGCATTAGATAGATAGATAGATAGATAGATAGATAGATACATAGATAGATACATAGATAGATAGATAGATAGATAAAGAAACAGTTATTTCATAAAAAGACAATGCATTAGATAGATAGATAGATAGATAGATAGATAGATAGATAGATAGATAGATAGATAGATAGATAGATAAAGGAATAGTTATTTTATAGAAAAGCATTTAAATGCATTAGATAGATAGATAGATAGATAGATAGATAGATAGATAGATAGATAGATAAAGAAATAGTTATTTTATTGAAAAGACAGAAATGTATTAGATAGATAGATAGATAGATAGATAGATAGATAGATAGATAGATAAAGAAACAGTTATTTCTTAGAAAAGCATTTAAATGCATTAGATAGATAGATAGATAGATAGATAGATAGATAGATAGATAGATAGATAGATAGATAGATAGATAAAAACAGACTAGGTTAGATAGATTGATACATAAGTAGAAAGATAGATAGATATTAACATATGGCGCATATAGATTGATAGATTTATATGAACAGACTGATAAATAGTGAAAAGATAGATAGCTAGATAGAAAGATAGAATATTTGTAATTGATTGTATTAGATTATTCCAATCTAAGTCTCAAGAATTTTTAATTAAAATAACTTGACGCAACCGCAAGTTCTTTGCTAACATTTTCTTCCTAGTTCATTCTTTCGATTCAGATTTGGCCTTCAACAATTTGGTTATTATGTCAGTCATTATCTTCTTCTACGTCATTCTTGTTCTGTTGTTTTTGTTTCTTCTTAATGAAGTTTCTTCTTAATGAAGCCCTTTCTGCTTCTTAGTGGCTTTCTTGCCTTGCCCGGGTTGAAATAACTAAAACAAATTAATTGTTATATAAATAGATAGAATAAAAAGAATGAGATAATTAGCTAGCTAGCTAGCTAGCTAGCTAGATAGATAGATAGATAGATAGATAGTTAGATAGATAGATAGATAGATAGATAGATAGATAGATAGATAGATAGATAGATATGAACAGACTGGGATAGATAGATAGATAGATAGATAGATAGATAGATATGAACAAATTCCCATAGATAGAAGGATAGATAGATGTTACAGAAAGTTCCGGCGATTAACAAAATGGAATTAAAAACCGACGTATTTAATTTATTTGTTTGAAGCACCATTTTTTATCGATACTCGAATTTGAGTAAATTTTCTGTTTTTAATTAAACAGTGTATATATATGTTAGAAAAGGAAATAGGGTTGTTCCAACGAGAGAAATTGATGTAGAATAAAAAGTGTGAGAGACCGTGAACGTTTAGTTTAAAGTGTATATTTATTGTTTCATAAAGATATACATATTATGATATTTTAAGTGTCCATAATGGTGTTTGTGACGCTACACGTGTTTCGAGATTGTTTCGAGATTGACTCTCTTCAGGTGAATGAATTCGTGGCTTTACATATCGAGTTCCTTTTGTTTCTGAGGGTCAAGTTCTTGTTTATATATAAGTGAAAAATTTAAATAAAAATGAAGATAAAGCATAAAGACATAAATCAAATCAGTGAAGTAAAAAATAAAAAATAAAGTAAATCAAATAAATCAAATGTTGGCGTGTTGAATAGTCTGTGTTTTCTCACATCAGCACGTGCATAAATGGATAAACAAACAAATAAATGAATCAAGTGCTTATCCCAATTTGAAATGATTTTGGTCTAAGGTTTCCCTCTTTAGTACTTAATGATTATCTTTTAGGCGCCTTTTTTATTTACATGTCTTTTCATCTGTCAGTTGGTTGCTTTTATTGCTTCGACGGTGTTTGAATTTGGTGTGTGTGTGTGTGTGTGTGTGTGTGTGTGTGTGTGTGTGTGTGTGTGTGTGTGTGTGTGTGTGTGAGCGCTCCTTGATTTCGTCTTTACGTATTATTTTAGAATTTTTTTTATGGGTCGCCTGGTTCTCTTTTATTGTTTGGGGTTATCATTTGAATTTGGTGTGTGTGTGTGTGTGTGTATGTGTTTGTGTATATATGTGTGTTGTCTGTATGTTTTTCGGTGTGAGTGTTTTTCATGTTTTGTTGAGCGAAGGCTTGTATTTTTTATGAATCTTACTTCCTGCATTATTAATGTTTCGTAGTCGGTATTTTGGTAAATAGGTGCAACTTTGAAATTTGAAACTACATTCATGCATATGTTGGGAGAGATATAGTTTTCTTTTGTATGATAATCTTATATTGCTTTCATAAAGGAATATTCTATTATTCAAGCATTGTATCGCTCCCACGTATAACTTTGCGATTTGTCTGATTTTAGAGAGGCTGGCGTTTGCTGTTAATTATTTTGGTTGGCTTTAAGATTTCTTTTATTTTTTCATTATTATTGAGTAATTCCATGTGGGTTTTGGTCTTTGTGAATAATTCTGGATTGTTTTTTTAGTTTGTCGAAACGTATGCTAGAATTTTTTCTTCTTTTTCATGTTTTTCTTGTTTTGTTTTTTTTTTTGTTGTTGTTTTTTTATTCCGGAGGGATTCTACTGTCATTTTTTCTGCTAGTTAGAAACCCTTGTTTATTACTGGGGTGGGGTATCCTTTTATTTGTAATGTTTTTCGTAGTTCTTCTAGGTGTACTTTACGGAGGGTATTGTCAGTTACTATCGTGAAAATTCGTCGTGCTAGGGAATAGGGGATGGATTTTAAACAGCTTTTTGGATGGTGACTCTTGAAGTGGAAGTATTGTTGGGTGTCCGTGGGTTTACGGTAAATGTCTGTGATGATGTGATTGTTTTCGTTTTTTATGATTATGTCTAGGAACGGTAATTCTGTATAACTGTATTCTAGCGTGAACTTGATTTGGGGGTGCAAGTGTTGTAGTATATTGTGTAGTTTGTTTATGTCCCGCCTATTAATTTCCAAAAGATAAAACAGTCATCTAGGAATCTCTTCCATGATTTCGTAAATATTGTTTTTGATGTTTTCCCCATATTTATGTCCTATTTGGTTGTATAGGTTTTCTTCTAGATATGCCAGGGTGAGTGTTGCATATGTCGGTGCCATTTTTGTTCCCATCGCGGTACCTGTTGTTTGTATATAATTTTTGTTGTTAAACTGGAAGAAATTGTTGTGTAAAATTAGATGTATACTTTGTAAAATAAATTCTTTTGTGAAACGTGTGGGGAGTATTTCTGGGTGTTTTTCTATCCAAAATGCAATGGCTTGTTTTCCTAGTTCATGGAGTATGTTGCTGTACAGGCTGTTCACGTCAAAAGTTACTATGAGTGAACCTGGCTCTACTTTTTGTGGCGTGAAGCTTAGGAAATGTATGCTGGCTCTGATATAACTTTTTATTTTTGTGATGTAAGGTTGTAATAATTAATCAATTAAATTGCTCAGTATTCTTGTAGGATAGGCTGGTCCTGCTACAATTGGTCTAAATTTAAGGTCACTGTGGTTTGGGGTGTTAATGTATTCCGATTTTTATTCCTGGATAGCTGTTTTAATTGCGTTTGATTTGTGTATATTTGGAAGTCCGTAAAAATTACTAGTTTTTGAAGTAAAGTCTGTAAGAAAATCTTTTTTTTCTCGTTAATAGTCTACTGTGTGTAAGGCAGGTTTTTTTTATTTTTGATATGATGTTTTCATCTATATTCTGGTTGATTTTTTGTAGGTATTTTAGTGTCCTAGCATATCTTGAATATTTGTTTTGTAATAAGTTTAATTCATAATGACTACAGCACCGTCTTTGTCTGCTTCTTTTATTATAATCTCATTGTTATTATGGATGTTTTCTAGTGCTAGTCTTTGCTTGTGTGTGAGATTGCTGCGGGTGTTGTGTTTATTTTGAAAGCATATATCCCAGATTTTTTCAAAGAATATGTTCATTTCATTTGAATTGTAGTTTTTGTTAGGGCAATATTTAGATTTATTTTTTACTATTGAGTTATTGGTAGTGTTGTTGTTGTGTAATGTTTCAAGAAATCTAAATTTCCGTTTAAAATCTTTTTTTAGGTCTGTAATGTTCTTTTTGGAGGTGGGACAGAATTTTAAACCTAATTTTAGAAGGTTTATTTCTTATTCTTTTAAAGGGTATGAGGAAAGATTAATGAGAATGGGTTTTGCATTTTTTAGATTTTTTAAATTGATCTTTTCCTTCTGGTCGGATATTCTAAAAAATGTTTATTAGTTGGTGAGGTATCTCTATGCATATGTTTAGAGGTTTCGAGGTGGTAGGTTTTTGGGTTGAAGAATGTGGTGTTTGTAAGTCTAGGTGGTCTTTGGTGGGTGAGTGTATTTCCATACGGGGATTTGTAATAGTAGTTGTAGCGTTGTACATTCTGTGTTTTGGGGAATGGTTTGTAGTTTTGTCTGTTTGTGTTATGGGATAGAGACCCTTTATGTGTGTTCATTGATGTTTGGCCTGGTATGGGTGGATGTGTAGGTATGTGAATATTATAATTATTGTTATGAAATAATTGTTTGTTGTGTGGATTTGTTATTATGTGTTTCGGTGTGAATTTTGTGAGTGTACCTGGATGTTTGGATATGTTTGTGTGTTATAATAATGATGTGGTCTGAAATGTTTACGTCTATTTTGTTTCTCATATTGGTTTTCTGGGTATGTGTTTTGTCCAGGGTTTCTTTACTTAATAACGACCTATTTGGTATGTCTTGTTTTTTATTGCCCGATTCTTCCTGATTTGCTTTCATCCATATTATCTTCTTTTCCAGGATTTAATTTATTGGATTTACTATATTTTTTTATTTTTTACTTCACTGATTTGATTTATTTCATTATTCTTTATTTTTATTTTTATTTTGCACTTACCTATACATAAACAAGAACTTGGCCCTCAGAAACAAAAGGAACTCAAGATGTAAAGCCACACATTTTCTCGCCTGAAGAGAGTCAATCTTAGACTCGAAACACGTGTAGCGTCACAAATACCATTATGGGCATTTAAAATATCATAATATGTATAATATCTTTATACTACAATAAATATACACTTTAAAATAAACGTTCACGACCTATCACACATGTTATTCTCTCTCTCTCTCTCTCTCTCTCTCTATATATATATATATATATATATATATAGAGAGAGAGAGAGAGAGAGAGAGAGAGAGAGAGAGTATTATTGAGAAATTTTGTTCAGCAGAATTCGACCCTGCGACTCCAACAACATAATGCATATTTCTGCATCAAATTTTCTCTTGTCCCTTAATACACTATCTGGATATTTAAATTCATATCTGTCAGGTCACTGTACGAGTGCTACTGGAACTATATAACCCAGTACTATCAAGGGTATGGTTAACAACTAAACCAGTTCTCCCCACCAGGCCTTTCTGGTAAGGAGTGTGTCTAGAGTTTCAAAAAATTATATTTTATTTTTGAAAGATTTTTTTTATTAAGGAGAATTACATTGCGATAAAATACGACTGAACAAAGCTGCTAATCAGCTATTTTAGCAAAAAAGCGTTCTATTCAAATTAGATTAATTTTTGAAAGACAGCACAGTATTTTGCCTATTAGAAATATTACATTTAGCCTATTATCTTGAAATTAAAATTAATTATTGTTATTTTTTCCTCTAAACATAATTTACAATTTCTATTTTACGAATTAACATTTGATTTTAGTGGGAATAAATATTAACTGTAAAAAGTTGGATTTATAATTTTTTAATTAAATTTATTTTAGTATTTGTCTATATTTTTTGTAGTATTTACATTATTTACATTATTCGGACTACTGTCCTCATCTTTGTTGCCAGGGTTAGAGGGAGATAACTCATGACTACGAGAAGAGGCTGTAGGCAAGGCATGAAGATCATATACTCCAGTGACTGTAATAAAAGGTTCGGTTCAAACTTCCTAGCACCTGAAGAAGGCCGGAGCGTACAAAGACCAAAACGTCGAACAAATGGCAACAAAGATGAGGACAATAGCCCGTATAATGTAAATACTATATTTATTTTTGTTTGTTATTTGAAGTTTATGTTATATGTATGTAATTTATATGTTTTATTTTGATTAGTGTTTATATGTTAAAGTTTCTGTTGTGAGTTTCTCCCTTTTCATAAAATGGACTCGTCCAGAGTATATTTATACTGCTGCGTTTTCTCGCGTGAATTCTATTGATACTGTCAGCTCTCTGCCTTCGGGCGGAGAGCATTAACCCAGTCGTAGCTCTGACGGAAGTCCCAAAGAGAGAGATTAGCAGTCAGTACACAGTAGCTCATATTAGCTATGTGCTCCACTCATCGAGAATATTATTACGCAGTAAAAGTCAGCTTCCGACGCGGACATACTCAATATACTACGGTTTCTCCTCCAAAGACTTGTACATATACTTTTTACCAACCCGTATTCCTGTACTACTAATATTCATTCAAGTCTGTATTCTTTCGTTAATACACTTATTTTCTGACGAGCCGCGTTAAGAACATCAAACGGTGAAATATGTATCATCCAAGGTAATAATCGAAAATCCTTTATAAAATATTACTCTGATAAATTAAATAAATGAATTTAACATTGACTTCTCCCGAGTTCGCATCTTTTGGAATTTACCCGGATTACATATCAAGTATACTATGTTATATATATATATATATATATATATATATATATATATATATATATATATAGGGTGCGATGAATGAATTGTCTTCTAAATGAATTCAGATTAATATAACGTTGTCGTTTCCTTTTAAAAGATACACTGGGTGCGATGGCTAATTTGACGTATAAATGAAGACAAAATGAAAATAACAGTGACATTTCATTTTAACAAATATACAGAGTGCGATGTGTAATATATTCTTTGTGTGCAGGATATAAATTTTGCCAGAAAGTGTACACTGCACTGAACGACACAGGGACGTCGGGGTTTAAAGGAAGGTGAATGTTGTTTTTGAAATGTCGGAGACTGCGAAAATTTTAGGTACAGTTGGTTATTGTTTTGATTTACAGGTGAGTCGAGTTCAACAAAATAAGCACGCGAAATATATGAAAATGCAGCGGAAGTACCACGTGTCTAGCGAGTCTCTCCTGTCTAACAGACCAGAGAGACAGTAGATAGTAGAGTTCAGATGAGACATAAAAGAAGAGAACACAGCCGTCACCTGTCCCTTGTGCCTACCTCCGACCAACCTCTACTCGACAGAAATCAAGTCACTAATAAAAAGATTAAAAATATATGGCATTTTTTTTTTTAATCATTTCACCCCGAGCAAGGCGGAAACGCCACTGATGTGCAGGGGGCTACATAAATGCAAAAAGATTAATTAGAAGAGAGTGAGGATTACAAATTAGTTAGAAAGGAACAATAGAAAGCTGAGAAAGCAGGTGCGATGACAGATACATAGGTGGAGAGAAAGGGAAGGTTATACAGGGGTGGGGAGAGAGCTAGAGTTCAGTGGTTAGTAGATGAGTATTGACTTTGCATTTAAATTTCTGGAGGTTGTAGCCGTTAGGAAAGCAAGAATACAGAAGCGAGTTCCACAGGCGGGAAGTGCGAGAGAAGAAGCTGCAGGAGTAGAATTATCGTCTGCATTTGGCTAACCTGACTGTGAATGGGTGGGACCCAGTTGCCAGTCTGGTTGCACGAGTAAGCACCTGTTGAGGAGGCATCAGTGACTTAAGTTCGTCTGAGCAGAAGCCATGAAAGTATTTATAGAACAGACAAAGGGAGGCCACCTTTCGACGATGGGGAAGTGGCTGCAGTCGAGCCGCCAGATAGTATTTATCACATTACAGACTCTCCTTTGGAGCCTGTCAAGAACACTGAGGAGAACGGCAGGAGCACCTGACCATAAATGGCAGCAGTACTCCATGCACGGACGGATGATTGACTTGTATATATGCAGGATGGATTCAGGTGGAAAAAACATCCTGGATCGACATAGTGACCCAACCTTCTTAGCAGTAGATTTTGCTATGGATTCAATATAGTGGTTCCATTTGAGGTCTGGGGACAGGGTAAGTCCAAGGAGGCGTAGTGTATTACTCTCCGGGAGAATCGCTTGGTCCATGCTTATGGGAGGCAGGAGAGGTTGCTTGTAATGGTTGACAGACAAGAGCTTGGTCTTAGATGAATTAAGCGTGTTGTCCTGCGAAGAAGAAAATTATTTGGGTTCAAGTTTTATTTGCGTCTAAGTTGGTATGCAACACATAGATGAACTGTCGTTTAAATGAAGCTAAATGAATCTAACTCTGTCATTTCATTTTAAAATATAAGTTGGGTGCGATGGATGAATTGCCGTCTGAATAAAAACAAAATTAAAATAACACTGACACATATTAACATATATACAGTGTGCAATAGATACATTTTCTATTGTCTCTTATAACACTGGATGTTCGTTGTGGTACAATGGATATCGTCTCAAAACGACAAATCGGGGAGCCGAGTTCGAATTCCAGTTGAATTCCTTGCATTCACTTTGGAAAGATATTAATCTGTCTCTTCTCTCCAGATATGGGTTAAATAACAGGATAGATTGGATTGTATAGCCTTAGTTTACAACCAGTCTATTGCAGATAGTAATGACAACCTACTGCGGGATAATATTCTGCCAAGTCAGTCATGTACCTTTCGAGACATGATCGCCCAAGCGTGTATCACGTATAGCATTTAACTTATTACATTAACTGGTTATTTAAATTCATAGTTGTCAGGTCACTGCACAAATGCTTCTGAAACTATCTAAACAAGTATTATCTACTGTATTGTCCAAAACTAACCCAGTTCCCCACGCTAGGCTTTTATGGTAAGAAAGTTGCTTAGAGTTTTAGATATATATATTTTATTTTGGGGCATCTTTTTAAATTAGAGAAATAGGATGCAATGAACGGCGACTAAAAAGGGCGATAATCAGCTGTTTTAGAAAATTTATTTTTTAAACGAAGTTTTGAAATGAAATACAGCAAAGTATTTTACTTATTTGAAATATTAAATTTAATCTATTGGATTAAATTTAAAACTAAAATAAAAGCTACGAAAATATTATTTTCATTTGTAAAAATTCATTTTAAATTTTGGACATCGTTTTTTTTTTCTGATAACTGTTTCTACATTTAAAAGTGACTAATAGATTTTGGCATTGATAATACGAGGGTCATTCAATAAATAAGGCGAATTTTTCGGTATAAGGATTACTAATACAGATAGAAGCTTACTTTTTTTTTAATTGTTTTCCATTTTTAAAAGGGTTTAATTTTTTTGCAGATTTAAAAAAATTTGAAACCTTTAGATTTAACATAGATGGCCGACCAAGAAGCATGCTCCAGGATCGGATCACTTATCAAGTTTTTGGTTGCTGAAGGGTGCAAACCAGTTGAAATTCATAGGAGAATGTCAACTGTGTATGATGCCACATGTTTCAGCTAAAAAATGTCTACAATTATGCTAAATTGTTTAAAGAAGGACGGAGCAGCGTTGAGAATGAAGAAAGGCCTGGGAGGCCTACAAAAGTGAAGTCTCCTGAGGTGATCGAATCAATCAATGACCTCATTCAGTCTGACAAAAGGTTGACAGTGGATGACATTGCAAGGGCTTTGAGCCTATATACTGGGACAGCACACAGAATTGTCCATGATAACCTTGCCTACTCGAAGGTCAGCTCACACAGCAGCCCAAACGGTGCAGACCATCAATGAGCTGGGCAGGAAACTGCTCCTTTATCCCCCTTACAGTCTAGACATTGCCCCTTCAGACATTCACCTGTTTGGTTCCTTAAAAGCGTTCACGAGAGGCACGAAATCTGAAAGTGACGATGAAGTCAAAAGTGCTATTAGCGATTGGCGGAGACATCAGTCCAAAGATTTTTACGCTGAGGGAATACGGAAGCTTGTGCACAGATGGGAAAAATGTGTTACACTGCTGGGAGACTATTGAAAAATAAAAAAGTTAGCTTCTATCTGTATTAGAAGTCCTTATATCGAAACATTCACCTTATTTATTGAATGACCCTCGTATGATATTCGACATTTTCTTTAATAGCAACAGAATCATGGGAAAAGGTTCATTTAAGTTTAATAGATACTGAAAACTCTAGAAAAATCTATGAGGTTCCTCTTGAAAGAGAAATTTGTTCACCATGAAATATTTCAGCCATTACTTGCATTTTATTGACAAACGTTTGGTCGTTGATATCGCCCGAACGGAAGCCATCTTCGTACAAGGCCGCCGAGTTGTGACGTCAAATCATTTCAACACTTTCATTTTAGCTACGGCATTGATTTTCATTTCGCGCCTGTGTAAACAGGTACAAATCTTCTCTCATTTGAAAAGCATGGCTGTTCATGGCTCCACGAAACTTCCTCTCATTTGAAGGGCTTCCTAATATTTGTCTCCTTAATCACTGATCTGTCTCACGGACACATCACGTTGAAGCACATCGAGCTTGGCCAGTAACAAGATGGGTGGCCGCTTGGTAAAGCAGGTGTTGTAAGCTTGGATCTGCGGGTGGCGTCGTTTATTGCAACATCACGTTGAAACACGCCGTCCCTGATCAGTAATAATATGGATGACCGCTCCGCTTGGTAATACCAGGGGATGTGAGCTTGAATGTACGGTTGGTATCTTACGGTCACATAACGCTGAAACAAATCGAATCTGGTCATTAACAAGATGGGTGACCGTTTAGCAATGCCAGCCGCTGTAAGCTTGGGTGTGGGTTTGTATGGTTTACTGCCACATCGCGTTAAAACCCTCCGATTCTGGTGATAATCTTGGTGGGCTATTGTTTGATAATACGGTGTGGTAAGCTTGGGTGTGCGGATCATATATCTTAGTTACCAGGTACTGCTGGATGTGGGGTGGCATGGCTAAATACAACATTACAATGAAACACGTCAAGTTTGCTCAGATCCTAGAGGAGTGACCGCCCGGAAATACCAGTTACTGTCACATCACTTTGAAACACGTCGAGCCTGATCAATAAGAAGCTGGATGACCGCTGCTTGGTAATAGCAGTTACTGTAAATTTGGATGTGAAGGTCGTATCTCTTACTGTCACATCAAGTTAAAACATGTCAAACCTGGTCAGTAAGAATACGAGTGACAACGAATGATTTCTCTGTCCGAACGAAGAGGAATCAAGCCTTATGAACAACATTGTGGGTTTCTCGTAAATACCTAAGCATATTGTGATATAAACAAATGTAAACAGATACGCTTTCAGGGCAGAGATAGATGGATTAGTTAGGTAATGTATTGAACGTTGTGTCCCCTAATATATGAACACATTTCATTTGAATTCATGCTTTTAAACCCGATGAACACAGCCTTCTAGCTTCGAAATTGTTTTGCAATTATTTCAGCAAAAAAAGCATCTACAATATATATTCATTCCCGAAGTCTCTAATATACCCTACTATTTATTTAAGACCGAATATGAAATATGTCAAATCTGGTGACCGCTTGATAATACCAAGTGCTGTAAGCTTGGATATTCTGCTGGTATGGCTTACTGTCACATCAGGTTGAAACACGTCGAAAGTTGTCAATAACAAGACTGGTGACCTCTTAGATATTCTAGTGGTATGGCTTCAGTGTCACATCAGGTTGAAACACGTCGAAAGTTGTCAATAACAAGATTGGTGACCTCTTAGATATTCTAGTGGTATGGCTTCAGTGTCACATCAGGTTGAAACACGTCGAAAGTTGTCAATAACAAGATTTGTGACCTCTTAGATATTCTAGTGGTATGGCTTCAGTGTCACATCAGGTTGAAACAGGTCGAAAGTTGTCAAAAACAAGATTGTGACCTCTTAGATATTCTAGTGGTATGGCTTACTGTCACATCAGGTTGAAACAGGTCGAAAGTTGTCAATAACAAGATTGGTGACCTCTTAGATAATATAGTGGTATGGCTTACTGTCACATCAGGTTGAAACAGGTCGAAAGTTGTCAATAACAAGACTGGTGACCTCTTAGATATTCTAGTGGTATGGCTTCAGTGTCACATCATGTTGAAACAGGTCGAAAGTTGTCAATAACAAGAGTGGTGACCTCTTAGATATTCTAGTGGTATGGCTTACTGTCACATCAGGTTGAAACACGTCGAAAGTTGTCAATAACAAGACTGGTGACCTCTTAGATATTCTAGTGGTATGGCTTCAGTGTCACATCAGGTTGAAACACGTCGAAAGTTGACAATAACAAGACTGGTGACCTCTTAGATATTCTAGTGGTATGGCTTTAGTGTCACATCAGGTTGAAACACGTCGAAAGTTGTCAATAACAAGATTGGTGACCTCTTAGATATTCTAGTGGTATGGCTTACTGTCACATCAGGTTGAAACAGGTCGAAAGTTGTCAATAACAAGACTGGTGACCTCTTAGATATTCTAGTGCTATGGCTTCAGTGTCACATCAGGTTGAAACAGGTCGAAAGTTGTCAATAACAAGACTGGTGACCTCTTAGATATTCTAGTGCTATGGCTTCAGTGTCACATCAGGTTGAAACACGTCGAAAGTTGTCAATAACAAAACTGGTGACCTCTTAGATATTCTAGTGGTATGGCTTCTGTGTCACATCATGTTGAAACACGTCGAAAGTTGTCAATAACAAGATTTGTGACCTCTTAGATATTCTAGTGGTATGGCTTTAGTGTCACATCAGGTTGAAACACGTCGAAAGTTGTCAATAACAAGACTGGTGACCTCTTAGATATTCTAGTGGTATGGCTTCAGTGTCACATCAGGTTGAAACACGTCGAAAGTTGTCAATAACAAGACTGGTGACCTCTTAGATATTCTAGTGGTATGGCTTACTGTCACATCAGGTTGAAACAGGTCGAAAGTTGTCAATAACAAGACTGGTGACCTCTTAGATATTCTAGTGGTATGGCTTCAGTGTCACATCAGGTTGAAACACGTCGAAAGTTGTCAATAACAAGACTGGTGACCTCTTAGATATTCAAGTGGTATGGCTTTAGTGTCACATCAGGTTGAAACACGTCGAAAGTTGTCAATAACAAGATTGGTGACCGTTTAGATATTCTAGTGGTATGGCTTCAGTGTCACATCAGGTTGAAACAGGTCGTAAGTTGTCAATAACAAAACTGGTGACCTCTTAGATATTCTAGTGGTATGGCTTCAGTGTCACATCAGGTTGAAACAGGTCGAAATTTGTCAATAACAAGACTGGTGACCTCTTAGATATTCTAGTGGTATGGCTTTAGTGTCACATCAGGTTGAAACAGGTCGAAAGTTGTCAATAACAAGACTGGTGACCTCTTAGATATTCTAGTGGTATGGCTTACTATCACATCAGGTTGAAACAGGTTGAAAGTTGTCAATAACAAGACTGGTGACCTCTTAGATATTCTAGTGTTATGGCTTCAGTGTCACATCAGGTTGAAACACGTCGAAAGTTGTCAATAACAAGATTGGTGACCTCTTAGATATTCTAGTGGTATGGCTTACTGTCACATCAGGTTGAAACAGGTCGAAAGTTGTCAATAACAAAACTGGTGACCTCTTAGATATTCTAGTGGTATGGCTTACTGTCACATCAGGTTGAAACACGTCGAAAGTTGTCAATAACAAGATTGGTGACCTCTTAGATAATATAGTGGTATGGCTTACTGTCACATCAGGTTGAAACACGTCGAAAGTTGTCAATAACAAGACTGGTGACCTCTTAGATATTCTAGTGGTATGGCTTCAGTGTCACATCAGGTTGAAACACGTCGAAAGTTGTCAATAACAAGACTGGTGACCTCTTAGATATTCTAGTAGTATGGCTTTAGTGTCACATCAGGTTGAAACACGTCGAAAGTTGTCAATAACAAGATTGGTGACTTAGATATTCTAGTGGTATGGCTTCAGTGTCACATCAGGTTGAAACACGTCGAAAGTTGTCAATAACAAGATTGGTGACTCTTTAGATATTCTAGTGGTATGGCTTCAGTGTCACATCAGGTTGAAACACGTCGAAAGTTGTCAATAACAAGATTGGTGACCTCTTAGATATTCTAGTGGTATGGCTTCAGTGTCACATCAGGTTGAACACGTCGAAAGTTGTCAAGGTAACAAGATTGGTGACCTCTTAGATATTCTAGTGGTATGGCTCTCAGTGTCACATCAGGTTGAAACACGTCGAAAGGTCAATAACAAGACTGAGACCTCTTTTAGATATTCTAGTGGTATGGCTTCAGTGTCACATCAGGTTGAAACACGTCGAAAGTTGTCAATAACAAGATTGGTGACCTCTTAGATATTCTAGTGGTATGGCTTCAGTGTCACATCAGGTTGAAACACGTCGAAAGTTGTCAATAACAAGATTGGTGGTGACCTCTTAGATATTCTAGTGGTATGGCTTCAGTGTCACATCAGGGTTGAAACACGTCGAAAGTTGTCAATAACAAGATTGGTGACCTCTTAGATATTCTATGGCTTCAGTGTCACATCAGGTTGAAACACGTCGAAAGACAATAACAAGATTGGTGACTCTTTAGATATTCTAGTGTTATGGCTTCAGTGTCACATCAGGTTGAAACACGTCGAAAAGTTGTCAATAACAAGATTGGTGACCCTCTAGATATTCTAGTGGTATGGCTTCAGTGTCACATCAGGTTGAAACACGTCGAAAGTTGTCGGCAACAAGATTGGTGACTCCTTAGATATTCTAGTGGTATGGCTTCAGTGTCACATCAGGTTGAAACACGTCGAAAGTTGTCAATAACAAGATTGGTGACTCCTTAGATATTCTAGTGGTATGGCTTCAGTGTCACATCAGGTTGGAACACGTCGAAAGTTGTCAATAACAAGATTGGTGACCTCTTAGATATTCTAGTGGTATGGCTTCAGTGTCACATCAGGTTGAAACACGTCGAAAGTTGTCAATAACAAGATTGGTGACCTCTTTAGATATTCTAGTGGTATGGCTTCAGTGTCACATCAGGTTGAAACACGTCGAAAGTTGTCAATAACAAGATTGGTGACTCCTTAGATATTCTAGTGGTGATGGCTTCAGTGTCACATCAGGTTGAAACACGTCGAAAGTTGTCAATAACAAGATTGGTGACTCCTTAGATATTCTAGTAGATTTTGCTTCAGTGTCACATCAGGTTGAAACACGTCGAAAGTTGTCAATAACAAGATTGGTGACCCTTAGATATTCTAGTGGTATGGCTTCAGTGTCACATCAGGTTGAAACACGTCGAAAGTTGTCAATAACAAGATTGGTGACCTCTTAGATATTCTAGTGGTATGGCTTCAGTGTCACATCAGGTTGAAACACGTCGAAAGTTGTCAATAACAAGATTGGTGACCTCTAGATATTCTAGTGGTATGGCTTCAGTGTCACATCAGGTTGAAACACGTCGAAAGTTGTCAATAACAAGATTGGTGACCTCTTAGATATTCTAGTGGTATGGCTTCAGTGTCACATCAGGTTGAAACACGTCGAAAGTTGTCAATAACAAAACTGGTGACTCTAGATATTCTAGTGGTATGGCTTACTGTCACATCAGGTTGAAACACGTCGAAAGTTGTCAATAACAAAACTGGTGACCTCTTAGATATTCTAGTGCGGTATGGCTTCAGTGTCACATCAGGTTGAAACACGTCGATAGTTGTCAATAACAAGATTGGTGACCTCTTAGATATTCTAGTGGTATGGCTTCAGTGTCACATCAGTTTGAAACAGGTCGAAAGTTGTCAATAACAAGATTTGTGACCTCTTAGATATTCTAGTGGTATGGATTTAGTATCACATCAGGTTGAAACACGTCGAAAGTTGTCAATAACAAGATTGGTGACCTCTTAGATATTCTAGTGGTATGGCTTACTGTCACATCAGGTTGACACACGTCGAGTCTGGCCAGTAATAAGATTGGTAAACGCTTGCTAATATCAAGTGATTAAAACTTGGATGTGGAGTGGTATAGTTTGCTGCCTCATCACGTTGAAACCCATCGCCTCTGTTCAGTAAGAAGATGGTTGACCGCTGGGTAATACCAGGTGTGATAAGCTTCGATGTGCGGGTATTATAACTTAGACCCAAAACACGTTTTAATGATCTTGAGCTTAATCAATAACGAGATGGTTGACCGATTGGAAATATCCGATGCTGTAAGTTTTGATGTCTAGTGGTATGTCATACTATCACATCCTGCTGAAACACATCAAGACTAGTTCGATCCTAGATGAGTGGCAGCTTGATAATACCAGGGTCTTTAAGCTGCTGTAAGCTACTGAAGTCTTGGATGTGCAGATGGTATCTCTTACTGCCACATCACGTTAAAACACTTCGAGTTTGGTCAGAACCTAGATGAGTTATCGCTTTGTAATACTTGGTGATATAAGCTTTGATGTGTGGTCGGAATGGTCTACGGCCAAACCCCGTTGAAACACGTCTAACCTGGTCAGTAACAAGATGGGTGACTGCTTGGAAATAGTATAAGTTTAGTGGTGTGTTTGATATAATTGGCTTGCGATCTTATCATGTTGAGACACCGGTTTCAATACATTCAGCGAAGTTAAGCAACATAGGGCCTAATCAGAACTGTGATGGGTGGCCACTTGATACTGTAAGCTTGGATGTTCGAATCGCGTAATGGATAAAAAATAGAATAAAAATAAATTTTTCCTGACAACTAATGGTGTGTAGGGTAGCGTATTGTATTCTGAAGCGGTCACCCATCTTGGTCAAGCTTGACGTTGCTGAACACCGATCATCGTACGGGAACCTAAGCCTAATATAGTTGAGTTCATCATCGTAAAGACCAAATTAAAAGAGGTTTAGGAATAAAGAATCGTCAGATACATGACATTTCTCTTAATTTTGAATTTACCATAAATCACGAGAACTGACGGCATTTGTCTGGAATGGATCCTACGTTTTGAGGAGAAGAGCACCATAATTAAAGCAATATATCATCAATGGCGCCAACGTGTGCCACAAGAGTTACCCAGTATCTAAGCTACGCTAATCCTATTTATAGTCCACAAATCGCCTGTTCTCGTTAACCAGGAGAAACGAAATATTTCAAAATGTTTATCAGATCATCAGCTCTCATCTAATTTCCACATAACAAGGAGCGGTGATTAAAGAAAATTCACTAAGTTTTTTTTTTCAAAATGCTTTGTAGTCATTCAGATATTGTGCATTTACTCTATGCAACAGTGACATGCGTACAAACATACATACACAATATATATATATATATATATATATATATATATATATATATATTGTTGTTGTTGTTGTCATCCGCAGATAGATCTGTTTCGCTGTATCACAGCTCATCAGTACGGTTAGACTCCGATTGCTACACAACCCAGACTCGAAACCCGACCGATTTGGCGTCAGTCTGCGACTCTACCCCTGGGCCACGGGGTATATATAGTCATCCGCA
This sequence comes from Ascarosepion bandense, assembly GCA_037127315.1. Taxonomy (NCBI): domain Eukaryota; kingdom Metazoa; phylum Mollusca; class Cephalopoda; order Sepiida; family Sepiidae; genus Ascarosepion; species Ascarosepion bandense. Next base: position 160,779 of record JBBBDQ010029405.1, on the reverse strand, counting down.
GACAGATCTGTTTCGCTGTATCACAGCTCATCAGTACGTTAGACTCCGCTTGCCTTTTTAACCCAGGATTGAAACCCGACCGAATTGGCGTCAGTCGCCGATTCTACCTCTGGGCTATGGACGCTCGGTAGAAGAAGGCAGACTTTTTAGCATGTTTATTATCATTATACACGCCCAATAGCCAGAGTATTCTAATTCATTACTGAATGAGCGATGCGTACATGCCTGAGTAGCTACTGTTTTTCAAAGTCTACCATTCCTCCAGAGTGCTCAATCAGGGTGTGAGAACGTAAATAGTCATCTGCAGACAGATCTGTTTCGCTGTATTACAGCTCATCAGTGCGGCTATATATATATAGTAGACACCTCCACTCATTTTCGATATCTGAATTTTAAATCGAATTTTCAAAATAAAAACATTTTCTCAAAACTTTTATTTGAGTTTTAATTGAAAGCTACATAATTACATTTATTATTTCCAAACCGAAATTATATTGATTGGAATATAAAATTTTGAGTTGTTTTTTTTTATTTTTAGGCTATTTTTGAGCGATCGACAGATTTGTAAACGAAAGTTAATTCTCGGTTTTAAAATTCTTGAAAGAATAAATATATATCTGGGACAAATTATTTTTGAAAAACTATCAAATGTAATGTAAAATATATCTAATTTACACATGTATTACTTATTTATAGCATGAATCTTAGAATAAAACTATTTCTTAAACAAAGAGTTAACCTTTCTAACCTATCCACCGTAATTGAAATGCGTTGGCAGA
>JBBBDQ010029405.1:52500-155000 GCA_037127315.1 Ascarosepion bandense | reverse complement strand
GGCTTTACTTGCTTGGGATAAATTTCTTTATAAAACAAAAACAATAAGAAGACTCTCATAAAATGTAAAAATTGAGGGTTCGATTGCATAATTCTCAATTTTATGGATTAACTAGCAGTACGCACCCAGCGTTGCACAACATAGGACGTGTTTATTTTCACGGCTTCTACTCCAATGAACCAAGCTCTCTCGTGCTCTCTATGTATGAATTTACTCCAGCCACAAGATTAGCAACTAGGTCCCACCCTTTTACTGTGAAACCAATAAAATGTAAACGCAAATTCTACTCCATCAGCTTCTTTTCTCGCACTTACCGCCTGTGGAACTCCCTTCTATTTACTTGCTTCCTTGACAGCTACAATCTCCAAGAATTTAAATGTAAAGTCAATAATCATCTCTTATGTCAATGACTTGCATCTTCTTTCTCATGCTCCCCCCCCCTATAACCTGTCACTCTTTCTCATAACTTTCCTCCTATGTAACCCTTTGCAGTAAACTGCCTTGCTTTGGGCGACATGATTATAAAAAAAATGTATACGCTTAAGTTTTATACGACCCACATCTACAGACAATAAATACGGGAGATAACTCTTGTATTTTTAAAGAGTTATTCTCTATGTAAAAGGTTTTGAGTTGAAATTATCTTTAACAAAGACAAATACTTGAAAATAAGAAATTAAAACAAAGATTAAACTGAAGAGTCACGCGCAAATTCTTACGTAGAATAATAAATTTGCAAGTGGTGTGTAAGTCGAAAACAAATCGGAAGAAAAATGTGGAAGTATATTTTAATAGAAACCAGTGAGGATACACACACAGATACATACAAACACTGACACACGTATACAGTTATATTTATATAGATAGGCTTCTTTATGGTTTTCTAACATTTTACATGTTATTTAAAACTAAAAAATACACGCACCCACATCAAGAACTACATATACAAATATATATAACTAGACAGAAATATGGGGAGTTAATATGGATTAGAATTCTACAGAACGACAGGATAAGGAACAAATAGGAGTTCTTTTTAATTTGCCAGATGTGCTTTTTAAAAAAAACATCTCAAAACACAAACCAAATGGCCTGAAGATTGCGTTCAGGCATGAAACAGACACTCGGCGCATTTCTGACCTCAGTATCTACTTTTATATAATTACATATGTTGTAGATAGTCATAGATAGATAGATAGATAGATAGATAGATAGATAGATAGATAATGAACAGGTTTAGAGATAGATAGATAGATAGATAGATAGATAGATAGATAGATAGATAATGAACAGGTTTAGAGAGAGATATATAAATAGATAGATAATGAACAGGTTTAGAGATAGATATATAGATAGATAGATAATGAACAGGTTTAGAGATAGATAGATAGATAGATAGATAGATAGATAGATAGATAGATAGATAGATGTTGCTAGCACGAGATAGATAGATAGATCATTATCTATCAGGTTTATAGATAGATAGATAGATAGATAGATAGATAGATAGATAGATAGATAGATAGATTACAGTTGTTTCATGTTTGAAACAAAATTAAGATATTTATTTATGTCTTATTTTAATATATTTCCCCAAATTAATTCCATTCGTTCTTTTTCCCATTCGGCACAAAGCCCAGATTGCTCTAAATCATGATTTTCCAGTTAGGATAAAATATTGTCTGCGCATATCTTCTTTACTTGCACTTCCGGTATTCATTAAAACACTTAGCTATGACTTCTTTTCTTTATTTATGAATTGGTTTTATTTTATCTGAATATTTCCAAACCTCCATCTCCTCTTTCTCTAACGCTTATTATTTCAATATCCGATGTTAAGATTGGTCCATATTAACGAGAAGCAATAACTTCCCAATGATATTTACGTAAATATCATCCACTCAAGTATTAATTTTTTCCCTTCAGTCGATCGGTTTTGTACTAATAGGTTATCGAAAATTATATTTGTTCAATAGTGTATCCTATTCCGCGAAGGATACTATGCATTATTTTAAGAAGAATCCTAGATTCCTGCTGGTTGATTTTGTTTAGTGGCATATCAACATCTATGAATTATTTAATGCTGCAATCTAAATAGTTTGAACGCAACCGTTTGCCGTCAGTTAGACATGAAACGTATTAAATGTCTTTTTGCTATATAATGTATGGTTAGTAATTCTTCTATAAAATATAGAGTTGGTATATATTAATATATTTTGGTTGGTTTTGTTTCTCGGCATATCAACCTCCATGGGTTATTAAATGCCTAAATCTAAATATTTTGAACACACTTCAACTACAGATGAAAAATAATGATATATTGTATTAGTGGTAATTCTTCTATAAAATATAGAGTTGGTATATATTAATATATTTTGGTTGGTTTTGTTTCTTGGCATATCAACCTCCATGGGTTATTAAATGCCTAAATCTAAATATTTTGAACACACTTCAACTACAGATGAAAAATAATGATATATTGTATTAGTGGTAATTCTTCTATAAAATATAGAGTTGGTATATATTAATATATTTTGGTTGGTTTTGTTTCTTGGCATATCAACCTCCATGGGTTATTAAATTCCATACTCTAAATATTTTGAACACACTTCAACTACAGATGAAAAATAATGATAAATTGTATTAGTGGTAATTCTTCTATAAAATATAGAGTTGGTATATATTAATATATTTTGGTTGGTTTTGTTTCTCGGCATATCAACCTCCATGGGTTATTAAATGCCATACTCTAAATATTTTGAACACTTCAACTACAGATGAAAAATAATGATAAATTGTATTAGTTTTTTTTTTTAATCATTTCATCCCAAGCAAGGCATTCCACTGCCACTATTGCGCATGGGGCTACATAGGGGAAGGTAAAGAGAAGGAGTGGTTAGACATAGGGAATGTCAGGAGGAATGAATGTTAGACATAGAGAATGTCAGGAGGAATGGGAGCAGGTTAGTGTGTTAGGAGATGTCTATTGACTTTACATTTAAACTCCTGGAGATTGTAGCTGTCGGGGAAGCAACCGTGTGGAAGGGAATTCCACAGTCGGGAAGTGCGAGGAAAGAAACTGTTGGAGTAGAAGTTGCGGTTGCATTTTATCGGTTTCACTGTAAAAGGGTGGGATCTAGTTGCTAATCTAGTATATCGTGCAAATTCGTATTTAGGGGGCACCAGTGATCTAAGTTCATCGGAGCAGAAGCCGTGAAAGTATTTATAGAAGAGACACAGGGAAGCCACGTCGCGCCTGTGGGAGAGAGACTGCAGGCGGTCTGCCAAGTCGGTATCTATCACATTACAAACCATCCTCTGAACCTTATCGAGAAGCCCGAGGAGAATAGCAGGGGCACCCGACCAGATATGGCAGCAGTATTCAATGCACGGGCGGATGGTAAATTTATAAATGTGCAGGATAGATTTAGACGGAAAAAACTTCCGGGCCCTACACAGAGAACCGACTTTCACATTTTTAAATTGTAAGAATTTTTTTTTTTAAATTAGTGGTATTTCTTCTATAAAATATAGAGTTGATATACATTAAAACATATTTATTGGTTTTGTTTAGCGACTAACTATTTCTATGGGATATTTAATGCCAAAACCTAAATATTTTTAACACAATTCCATTTTATCTTTGGAAACAGTAATGGTTTAGGGATGTAAGTTTTACTAACTAACCGATAGCTGGGGAGAGAAGATGTGAATTCATACCTTATTAGTATTTGATAAACAAATAATAATGTTGGTATACAGCAGGTGATCAATTGTAAATTGAAATCAATATATAAACTGATCCCTCACTTTGTGGCCACAGTAGTTTCTTACCATTTATATTCAGAGAATGGAAATAAATGTAAAGGGCACGTCTGTGTAGTTAATCAGTATTTAATTGATTGATTGGTTCGCTTTCTACGGATTATCAACCTTTGCAAGTTATTTAAAGTCAGATAACATTTTTAAATTGTAAGAATATTTTTTTTAATAATAATGATTTAGAAGCAAAAGTCTTACTAATTAACCGATAGCTGGGGAGAGAAAAAATGGATTCCTTACATTTCCCAAGGAAATTTCCACGTAAGTGAATATAACGAGTGCACAGTGAGATTTATTATGCAGCAAAAGGACAGAATGGTGATAATTTTCCGCTTCATTTCTTAACGAAGAAATTGGAACTCGGTTCTACAATTAAAAAGTATGAGCCATTATCCATTACACAACCTGCAAATACAGGCTTAAAGAAACTGTATTTGTCTACTATTTACACTATTTAATTTTTTCGGACTATTGTTCTCATTTTTATTGTCATATAAATATAGTCAGATGTTGAAGGAGTGAATATGACAATAATAATGAGGACAACAGACTAAACAATGTAAATAGTGTAAATAGTTACAATACCTTATCTCAGAAATATAGACAGATGTTGAAGGAGTGAATATAACAATTGTTTTAGTAGATCATCCTGTCATCCCTCGAGAATAGAATGCTCTACTTTATAAAAGACGGTAACGAACAGTACGAAGAAGGAAAAAAGGTCTTAGGCATTCGCCTGACTTTTCTATGACACTGTCAGCCCTCTGCCTTCTGGTAGAGGGCGCTCTCTGCTTCCGAGCAGAGAGCACAAACCCAGTCGTGGTTCCGCCGAAGGGTAGAACCACGACTGGGGAAAAATAGACAGAGATTTTTTGGCCCGGCTATATGGCCGGGAATACCCACTATAAAGTGACCATGTGTCACATCTGGCCTTGCATGGGAAGGCTAGTAAATACAAAAAGTCTTAGGCATTCGCCTGACTGCTCTACGACACTGTCAGCCCTCTGCCTTCGGGTAGAGGGCGCTCTCTGCTTTTTGGCCCGGCTATATGGCCGGGAATACCCACTATAAAATGACCATGTGTCACATCTGGCCTTGCGTGGGATGGCTAGTAAAAATAAAAAATTAAAAAAATTAAAAAAGTCTTAGGCATTCGCCTGACTTTTCTATGACACTGTCAGCTCTCTGCCTTCGGGTAGAGGGCGCTTTCTGCTTCCGAGCAGAGAGCACAAACCCAGTCGTGGTTCCGCCGAAGGGTAGAACTACGACTGGGGAAAAATAGACAGACATATGGCCGGGAATACCCCCTATAAAATGACCATGTGTCACATCTGGCCTTGTGTAGGAAGGCTAGTAAATACAGAAAAAGTCTTAGGCGAAGGCATTCACTATTCTATGGTCTTTTTTGCTCCAAACCTTGGCTTGCCGATATGTTAATTATTGTTAATTGTACCTTAGTACAATAAATCTGTATTTCTTATTCCTGCTGTTGAGTTCCATTCTTCAACTGATCATTTTATACGGTATTCCTTTTCGGGATATATCAGTTTGGCGACAAGGATGACTGTCGCTTGATAACAGGTTGGCGAACTAGGAAATTTACCACCGGATATCAATTGGCGACAGAAAAAAACAAACTCTCACGGAAATTTCAGTTGTCGAATAAGGATTTGGATCCCTAAGGAAATACAACCGTATTAAACGAGGAGTCGTAAAATATGAACCTTCAACAGTGACGACCATAAAAAAAATAAGTTAAGGTAAAAAGTAGTATTTTTGTACCCACCTCATATAAGAAAAAAAACTACGTTTTTTTCTTGCCAAAGTTTTAACTTATTGTATGGTTCAATTTTTTCCATGTACATATTTTTTGTGTGTACGAAACATGGAACATGTTGTATGTACGAAACATGAAATTTACGAAGACGCTAGGCGAAAGCGGTTCAACAACTAATACAACAACAGCAAAGTCAACAAAAACAACAAACAGATCTTCAACAATAAATATTAAAACAACAAGAGATTTTGCAAAAATTATTATTAAAGCAAGGCGAACCAAAGGAAGGTTCCAGTATTTTCTCTACGGAGGGTATATCAAACTCTCTTTCAGAATTTTTGTACAAACCTGAGGAAGGAATAACTTTTCCTGCGTACTTTAAAAGGTACGAAACAATTTTTTCAAAAAGGTGCAAATCATGGACCGATGAAGAAAAAATTATGCTTTTGTCACAAAAAATCGGTGCCCAGGAAAATACGAAGTACACGAACTTCATTTTGCAAAAGAAACCAGAAGAGATTTCGTTTGACGAAATGGTTGAAATATTATCGAAAATGTTTGGTGAACGGGACAGTTTGTTTCATACACGGTATAAATGCTTAAATATCGTGAAAGAAGAGGACGAAGTATTTAGCCGTCTGGGGGTGCCAAAGACAATTGTGAGTGACAATGGAACTATGTTTACGGGTGCTGAATTTATTAAGATTCGTTAGCAATCGAACACATAACTACGCTTACGTATAATCCGTATAACGGACAGGCAGAAAGGTTTGTCTATAAGTTTAAAAGAGCTATGAAAAAAGCTAATGGGATCGACACCGAAGACAAGAATATCTAAACATTTCTGATGGTTTATAGAATTACGCCGAATCAGAACATTAATGGAAATTTGTCGCCTGCTGATATCATGTACGCGATAAAGATTCGATCAATATTTGATAGGTTGTTACCAAAGAAAAAGAAGAGTTTTATAAAACTAGACTCTAATATTAAATCTTTCAAAGAAGGAGACAAGGTCTTCTTTAAGAACTATCGGTTTTAAATGCTTTTGGGAAAACGGTTTAGTAATTAGAAGAATCGGGAGAGTCATTTATATAATTAAAGGTGAGAAGTTTCTCTGTAAAAGACATATGAACCAACTGAGACACCGATACATCGAAATCGTTGCAAATGACCAAAAGATACCAACGGAGGTAGTATATGACACATTCCAGATTAAACCACCCACTAACATTGATGTACCTATGGAAGTAACACCTACACAAAGAATTACCGATTCTCCTAAAAGTAAAGACAAAGGGACTGACAGGAGAATAAGTAACAGAAAAAAGGGAAAAAAATAATGGGGATGTCTAGATCCTAAGATAAAAAAATATTAAGAGCAAAATTCTAGGAAGAATTTAGCTCGGGGGAAGGTGTTATAGTAGAACATCCTGTCAACTCTCGAGAATAGAATGCTCTACTTTATAACAGACGATAACGAGCAGTACGACGATGGGAAAAGTCTTAGGCGAAGACATTCACTATTCGATGGACGATTCCGCTCCAGCCCGTGGCTTACCTACCTTTGAATTATTGTTAATTGTACCTTAGTACAATAAATCTGTATTTCTTATTCCTAGTGTGGAGTTCCATTCTTCAACTGATCATTTTATACTGTATGCCTTTTCGGGATATATCAACAATAAAGATGAGAACAACAGTTTGAGCAATGTAAATAGTGTAAACAGTTACAATACCTCATCTCAGAAATATAGACAGATGTTGAAGGAGTGAATGTAACAATAAAGATGAGGACAACAGTGCGAACAATATAAATAGTGTAAATTGTTAAAATACCCCTTCTTAGAAATATAGACGGATGTTGAAGGAGTGAATATGACAAAGATATTGACAACAATCCGAACAATGTAAACAGTGTAAATAACTAAAATATCTCATCTTAAAATGATAATTCAGATAGATAGATAGATAGATAGATAGATAGATAGATAGATAGATAGATAGATAGATATGAACAGACTGAGATAGATAGATAGATAGATAGATAGATAGATAGATAGATAGATATGGAATAGAATGAGATAGATAGATAGATAGATAGATAGATAGATAGATAGATAGATAGATATGGAATAGAATGATGATAGATAGATAGATAGATAGATAGATAGATAGATAGATAGATAGATAGATAGATATGGAATAGAATGAGATAGATAGATAGATAGATAGATAGATAGATAGATAGATAGATAGATAGATAGATAGATATGGAATAGAATGAGATAGATAGATAGATAGATAGATAGATAGATAGATAGATAGATAGATTACCGGATGATAGATATAAAGTCCTTCACTATTCGAGCCGCCTCTAATTATGGGTGTAATAGGGATGTAATTTATATACACGTCTTTCCTATTAGTTCTAAATGTTTGTGAAGACGTTTCATTTCGAAAAAGCCTACTTTTTTTTTACTTCTTACGAAAACGCACCTTTTCTTTGAAACAAAATATCTACAAACAATAAGACCTGCCAATGATGATGTTTAAAAACATTTTACGATTCAGCATCAGTACAAAGGACAGGCGAGTATTTAATATGAAACATGGCTTACAAAAATCCCTTCCCAAAAAGCCAGCGAAGTGCAAATAAAAGACCTCGTTATAGCATTCACTGCATTAAATCTCTATGACATCGATTTAAAGAATACAGCAGATAACATTTCACGCATGCGCAGTGAGATTTATGCAGCAACGACGTAATAAGACAGAATGGTGATAATTTTCCTCTTCATTTTTTACGAAGCAAATACGGCATCTACTTTAGGGAATAAGTTAGCTAAACATTATAAGCGTAAAAGAAATTTAAAAGATTTATGAAGCATTAACAACGAAAAAATTGGTCGCGGAAATAAAGAGAATCTTGCAAAGAGTGCCTAATTAAACGTTCATTTGTTTTTAGTTTCGTTAGCATTTTTTTTTATTTTAAATAATTTTAAATAAGTTTCCATTAACTTTAATAACTGAAAAGAAATTTACATTACAGTAAATGATTCAAATACTATTAGCGTAAATAATTTTTAAAAATTTGCATTAGCATGAAAATTTCTTGCTGTATAATAACTCAGTTAATTTGTTCCTAACGATTGATTCGAGCATAAAACTCAAAGCTGCATTGAACGGTGATGAACAATTATATATATATATATATATATATATATATATATATATATAATAAATTATAGTTGAGAAAATTTACAAATTATCATCTACTTCAAAGTGTACATATTGTTTCGAAATTAAAAGGACAATGGCTCATCAGGTAGTGTGAAAAGAAATGGAAATTCTTTTTCTTTTATTTGACGAATTGTGTGTGAGATGTAGGTGAGGTGGTAAATGAGAAATAAGGATTTTAAGTTGTCAGAATTTGAAAGAAAAGAGGGAAGAGGTAGGAGATAAAAGTGGTTAATGGATGTGTTGAAAATCTTATAGACAGATTTAACATTAGATGATAAGGTCTGGTCCTTTACAGCTTTATTGGTCAGTTTTTGGGGTTTAATAAAAGGAGAAAATAAGGGAATGTATATGGTGTGGGGAGGAGTAAGAGTGGGTGCGATAAAGTGGGAATAGAAATTTCTATTTGGTAAATTCATCTTTATTAGTGAATTATACGACTGCAAATATTTTTGTATTTAAACTTAGTTTTTATAATTAATCTATTTTTTATATTTAACCTTAATTTAAAATTTAGGAAACCTCTTCTATATATAAAACTTGAAATTAGATTACAGTTTGTGGTCTGAAATAAAGGTAAAATTTGGAGTAAGAGTTAAAGGTAAAGGTAAAATAAAGGTAAATAAAGGTAAAATTTTGGAGTTAATATTATAAACGTTTATCGCTTCTAGGGATCCTAAGTTTGGCTTTATAGATTGAGCATGATTGTAAGGTTAGTTCTTTAATGTGTTTGCAGTTTACTGTGGTTTCATGCCTCTAGTATGTTGCTACTCATGTATTTAATGGTTTTCATTTTTTCTTGAAGACAAAGGAAACATGGTTCCTTTACCGATTTAGATGTTCTGGCCTGTTTGAGAATTTTCCATTTCCTTTAACTTCCAAAAATACATAGAAAGTGGTATCATATTTTGTTTGTCCTTGTTATTGAAGGATGAGAGGTGATTGTAAAAGTGTTTTTAAATATGTTTATTCTTAGGATTCTCCATGGATGAAATCGAACACATATATACCAGGGATTTTGTTAAGCATTTATTAGTTATGGGGCATTGTTCTGGGTTTCTACAGTTAGAAAGGTTAATATTCTGGGGCAGACTGGTAGGAGTTGTTTTGTTGTATGCTTTCAGTATTTTATTGTTATGTAATTTAATTATTTTTTTCTAAATTTTTGGAACAGCTATAACGGACTTTTATTGTATTCCTTTTGAAAATCTTGCTTAGAGGGTTATTGTTGGGGAACTGCTTATCTATTAGCTTAAGAAATTTATGTCCCAGTTTAAAATTAACTGATTAAATAGAGGGTTTGACCATATGTTTCTATTTTTTTCTTTTTGGGCTCCTAAATCTTTTCACAAAGTTAATCTTGGAGTATTGATAGCCGCTGTCTCTAGGAATTTTATTGTAAATTGTTTTGTGCTTATCGAATATTTCTTTATTTGAAGAGTGTATGTTAATGCGGCGTTCGACTGATGATGGAATATATTTGATAACGGATGGTGGGTGATTAGAGTTGGGGTTAATATAGTTTGGGTTAGCATTATTTTTCATGTAAAGTTGAAAAGTGTTAGAGATTAAGTCTAATGTTGTCTAAGAAGTCAAATTTTGTATATTAGGGTTAATTACCACACTAAGAGCAAAATATTTTAAAATTGTATGAATTAATTTTCTAAGTTTATCAATCTTACTTCCAGTGGATTTATTTACTATCATGAGTCCGTCATCTCTATAAAGTTCTATATTTTTAATGTCGATTTCTTTATATGCCGTTAGGTTGTACAAGAGGAATAATCCGTCTAGATCCGAAGATCCTGCAGAATCCAGAGCTCCCATAGATAAATCAAAATTATGCGTTGATTTTTTGTCTACTGTTCGTTGTTGTGGATGAGAGCTGATTCTCTGCAGTTCAAGATTATTTTAATTTCATCCTTTGAGATGTTCGAATAAAATTCAGCAAATTCCAGGGCAAAATTGAAGAGGCTCTTAGATACCGATGGGTAAAAGTCCACGGTGTCAAATTGTAGGAAAGTGGCATTATTTTCTTCTTCAAAGTTCTCAAACCAGTCGATTACATCCAGTGAAATCCTCCATTGTATGAGTTAGAGTTTTTTTCTTTATTTGTTGGTTAACTCTTTCTAGTATTACTTTACTAATTCTACCGATCTCTGATTTTGTTGGGTTTATAACTCTAGTGGGTAGTTTTCGGTAGAATTACGGCTTGTGGTCTTTTAAAAGTATGTATGCCTCCTTTGTTGTAATTTTAGGGACTCTGTCACTGATTTTCAGTTTTTCCGTGATTTGTTTGTCTGAGTAGTTGATTCTATCTTTCCTGGTTTTAATGCTGCGTGTTGATTCTTCTATAGTTTTTTGTTAGGTTTTTCTTGATTAGGTCTTTGTAATCTTATAAAAATTTGAGGTTTTATCCGATCTTACAAAGACCTTTTTCGATTCATTTATGCTACTGACCAATGTATTTAGGTGCTTTAGGAATTTGTTTTCACGTTTGTGGAAAGTGATTTTGTTTAGAATATCGAATAGATCGTTCTCAAAGTTAAAGAGTTTGTCTAGGAGAAGTGCAGTCTTTGGGTTTTTAAATCCATATGTCTTTAGTATCAGAAGCACCATGTCCCTTAATGGGAAGTGCAGTCTTTGGGTTTTTAAATCCATATGTCTTTAGTATCAGAAGCACCATATCCCTTAATGAATAAGTGTGCCTTCGTATGAGGTCTTCAGTCTTTAGGATTAACTTTTGAAAGTACTCCTGTTTATTTGGGATAGGAACATTTTTCAGTGAAATGTCGAAATTTACTTTATCCATGTTCAATGTTTATATTAATTGATAAAGTGCTCAACTTAATGTAGGCGAAGATTATCCAAGTGAATAAGGAACGAAGAAAAAATTGACAACGTTCAAAACATTAATTTCAATTGTGGCAATGTATTTCTAATTTCTAATTATATATATATATATATATAATTAAAACTTAGTAATACATTACAACACGGAATTTTCTATGTTTCGAGATTTCTATGTCGTCATCAGGCAATGTTAGATGTTAGTTGTGAAAATGATTTCAAAATGAAAATGAAAATCATTTTCACAACTAACATCACCTGATGACGATAGAAATCTCGAAACATAGTCTGTGTTGCAATGTATTTTAATTTATAATTATATGGTTATATTATGCTCTACAATATTTATTGTATTGAGCACTTATTCAAAAAAAGTCTTACCCATTCACAGTTAGATCAACAAAATGCCAGAGAACTCGATATTGTAAAACCTTTGGTCCTCTTTACCTGTATACAGATAGATAGATAGATAGATAGATAAATAGATAGATAGATAGATAGATAGATAGATAGATAGATAGATAGATAGATAGATAGATAAAATTAATGTGAAGAAGTTTGCCAGTAAAACTGACTTCGAAGATTTGTAAGAACATTAGTGCAATGCTTTCACTCTTCAGGGTTATTTGCTTTTGCAGCTGTTTTCCAATTTTTTCTTTTTTTGTATTCATAAGAATTTTAGTGTAATTTGATATTTTTGTGTGCGAGTAATTTCAAAACTACGAAGTAAGCAAGACTGAACTAAGTGACAGTTTCTGTACGTTAATTTTATTAGCGCTGTATCCTTATCTTGATGTCGAGCACTTCATAGAAAAAAAAAACTGCTTCAGAAAAATACCTTTCAAGCAGTAAGCAACTAAAAAACAGCAATTTTAGCACTAAACATAATAATAATTTAGCAATATATATATATACATAATTATATACATACACTTTTCACATATATATATATGTGTGTGTGTGTGTGTGTGTGTGTGTGTGTGTGTGTGTGTGTGTGTGTGAAAAGTGTATGTATATAATTATAAATATCAATATATATATATATATATATATATGAAATTTGTGATATATATTATATTGTTTACATATTATATATGCGTGGTACTTATTTGAAAGCGCTCAGTATCAGTGATAGAGCAGACATATTCATATAGATAGATAAGAATATATATATATATATTACAAAAAGTGAAAGAACACGTAGATTAAAACCCACAGTTCAAGCATTTCCTTTTATAAATAGTGCTTGATACAGAGTATAGTTTAGTATTGTAATTTTGTTATTACAATGATTTATAAAAGCATAATATCAATACACAAAAATTTTCATCTTTCAGAACAATACTTTTCTTCTTCATGTGATATGTTAAAATAAATAGCGAAAACGATTTATTTTTAAAATATTGTTATGAAACATGAAAATCTTTTATAGTGATATTATGCTTCTATAAACCATTGTAATAACAAAGTTACAATATATATATGCCACTTCCCCACCGATTGGATGTGGCTTCCCTTTGTCTGTTCTATAAATACTTTCATGGCTTCTGCTCCAACGATTCCAACGGTGTTTACTCATCCAACCAGACTAGCAACTGGGTTTTACCTATTCACAGTTAGATCAACCAAATGCAGACGACAATTCTACTCCTTCAGCTTCTTTTCTCGAACTTCCCGACTGTGGAACTCGCTTCCATATTCTTGCTTTCCTGACGGTTAAAACTTCCAGGAGTTTAAATGCAATGTCAATACCTATCTCTTAACCACTTGACTCTAGTTCTTTCTTCACTACCCTGTCTATCAATTTCTTTCTCTCCAACTTTGCAACTGTCATCACACCTGTATTCCCATCCCTTTTTTGCTTCTTTCTAACCTGTTCGTCTTTCTCTTCACTCTCTTCTATCTAATCTTTTTACTGTTATATAGCCTCCTTCACATCAGTGGCGTTACCCCCTTTCTCAGGGTGATACGATTAAAAAGATATATAATGTTCTGATAATGTTTAGAGCCTAGATTGTTTTTAGTTGTTTTACTGATAAAGGATATTTTAAGCTGGTTTTTATAATAAAGAACTCGATATCGAGGTAGAGATAGTGCGTTGATAGGATTGATGCAAAGAAGTTTATCACTTAATTGAACAATTTCATGCCGATTTCGAAGTTTCACAAAGACATTGTTATGATGTCTTCACTCATCGGGGCTAAGATGTTTCGATCTCCTGTTTGTGTCCCGGGTTTTTCTGATATATATAGAGCTTTGTGGGGGTGGTTTTGTTTGCAGTTGGTTCATTTTTTGTTCTTGTTGTTATACAGGGGTTTGATTAAAAAAGAAATCTCATAGGCGGTCACATATACCAATACCACAAAAATGTTCAGCCGATGCAAGTGTTCAACATAATAAAAGAAGTCAAGTTAAATGACAAGAACAAACCAACTAAAAAGCAATTAAGCGGACACCTATTCAATATAAAGCAATTAAGCGAACACCCATTCACGCGTTCATTAAAAATCAATAAATGAATAAACGCCTGCCATTCTGAGTGTAACTGTTTCTTTTTCTTTTTACACCCTTGTGCAAATTAATTGAAATAGAACGAATAATATCTTCCTACAATTTTTCAAACTTTCCCTGATTACGTATACGTCGTGTTTTGGTGTTGTTTTTCTTACCCGACCGGATCTAGTTTGTTTCTTTGCCTTGACAACACGACTAACAGCTGAAAGGTTGACACCAACAATATCCGCGATATGCCTGTAAGGTTTGCCCGTTTGTTCGTGCAGCGTTACAATTTTTATACGCTTCCTTGGAGTAACGTCCATCAATGACAATGGCTGTCGGACAACTAACTGACATACAAGATAGGGTGTGGTCGTGATAAAAATCTGATGCAATCACGGGTGACGCAATATTTTTCAAGATTAAACAAATTTCGTTATACACCCCGAATTTTTACTGAACACCACTGGAAATGACCTATTCTGAGAAGAAAATAGAAATCGATTACACACTGCCACTCTAGTAGGTCTGAGACTGACCGTATGTTGAAAAAAGAAAAGTAAAATAGTTGTTTCAATTAATGTGAACAAGGATGTATGTCAGTATAAGCGACCGTAAAATGGTTATCATGACTTCGTTCTTGTGGCTGAAATCATTCGCTCATCTGGCATATCAATAAGCGCTGAATAAAATAGAAAATAGAAGTATGATGTAAAACAATGAGAAGAATGAATCGAATGGAAAAAGTATTCGCAGAATCGTTGTAGAGTGACTAACACCCCTGCAGCAATCTCAATGATGGAATGACCCATGGCTGAAATATTATACTTAAGTAAAGAATAGTAGCATTCAAGGCATAATATTCAAGTGCCATTCAAATAATATTCGAACTGATTACTTCGGCGTCTATTGCGATCTAAAACCCTCCTCTCTCTCTCTCTCTCTCTCTCTCTCTCTCTCTCTCTCTCTCTCTCTCTCTCTCTCTCTCTCTTTGTTGTAAGTTCTGTTTTGTCTGTCATTGAAACTTTTCTATTGTTCTGTCCATATGCGTTTAGCTGAATAATACCGTAGCACAATTTCTCTGTGTATCGTATCGATCTCAGCGATACAGCAGTAATAAAAGACAACACAAGAGAAAAGACGGAATAATTTCACGAGGGAGACATTTTCAAAACTAATGCCTGGTAACAAAGTTTGATTTTGTTTGGTTGATCTAGTTTAGCGGCATTATCAACCTCTATGGCTTATCTAACGCCGAAAGATAAATAATTTGAACACAATTCATTTATTTTTACAAAATAATGGTTTTAGTGATACAAGTCTTACTATTTTTTTATAATCATTTCACCCAAAGCAAGGCAGGGCCGCTACTGTTGCTCAAGGGGTTACAAAACGAGAGAATTTAGTTTAGTGCTTGTTGGGTTATTATACAACATTAAGCAAACAGTAGTCAATAATGGATTTCCTAATTCCGTTATTGATCAACAAATTAAATTGTATCTCAACAAAATTAACAATAGCTCTAACAATAATGATAATATTAATAATAATAGTTTACATCAAAATAAACATGACACTATTAACTTTTACTATTGCAACCAAATACATAATAATTATAAACAAAAACATAATATGTAGAAATGTTAAACCAGTGGAAAGTAATAATAAAATTAAACTCATTATATATTATAAAAAGTTTAAAACAATTGACCTCATAGTCTATAATAACCCAACAAGCACTAAACTAAATTCTCTACAAAAAACCAATGTAGTGTACCAATTTACATGCCCATTCAGAGATTGCATCTCTGATACTAATCAAAAACCTAGTACATATATTGGTTTTACTACAACCACGCTCTCCCGTAGACTTACATGTCATCTTTCTGATCAGAGTACTATTAAACAACATTTCTCTGAAAAACATAAACATGTAGGTAATATTAGACAGATTTTGGTCAACAATACGGTGATCCTTACTCATACACACAGTAAGAGGAACCTGCAGATATTGGAGGCCATGTACATCAAATCAAAACAACCAACACTCAATAAAATCAACTTTAAAACAGGAAATAACATATTACATTGCATTTGACTACATGGTTTTGTTGTCATTTCGCGCTATCCCGCGATGTGACGTTATAAAACCGCATTGAAAACTTAAGAACTGCGTTTATTATTTTGGTAACTATTGCCGTTGCCAAGCGGAGTTTTATGTCAACACAAAATAAAATCGTCGGTGATGGTGGATTTTATATTTCAGTTTAAACAACCTCTCTAAAGATGGCTCATGTGAGCCGAACGCTTAGAAAAAAAAAACAATAAATAATTATCCAAATGTTGGAGAATTTTTGTCCTTATTTTCAACTGAAATTAAAGCAAAAATAAGACTTTTAGAATGGCTCATGATTAAACATAATATACATTCATTGTCTCTTATATTTAACAGCATATGTTTAGAAATATATATATATATATATATATATATATATATATATATATATATATATATATATATATAAGGACGAATAGGTAAATTCGTTCAACCCTGCATCATTGCTCCAAAGCCAAAATATTACCCTAAATCTCAGTGTTACGCTCATGAATAACCTCATCAGATCGAAACTTTCATATCAATTCCAGTCATGGTGCCAAACTCATTTAGAAATACCTAAACTGTCAGCTGCATGCAACCGCTTTCTTAAATCAATCATCAAAAAGGCTTGGAGGTAATGACGCCTTTAAGTTGATTGAATTTTTACAGCTTATCAACCTATTGCTAGTTATTTAAAGCCAAAAAATAATTTTTAGAGTGTAAGATTTTCTTCGATAATAATAATTTAGTAATACAAAACGTACTAATTAATCCATTTTTTTTAATCATCTCACCCCAAGCAAGGCATTCCACTGCCACTATTGCGCATGGGGCTACATAGGGGAAGGTAAAGAGAAGGAGTGGTTAGACATAGGGAATGTCAGAAGGAAGGTGACAGATGAGTAAGGATACCGAGGATGAGGGTTGGGCAGATGGGAAGAGTGTTTGATAGAATGGGAGCAGGTTAGTGTGTTAGTGTGTCTATTGACCTTACATTTAAACTCCTGGAGATTGTATCCGTCGGGGAAGCAATCGTTTGGAAGAGAATTCCACAGTCGGGAAGTGCGAGGAAAGAAACTGTTGGAATAGAAGTTACGGCTGCATTTTATCGGTTAAAATCCATAGATGGGATAAGTTGTAGATTCATACATTTTCCAATGGTATTTGCTTGTAAGTGAATACAACGAACCTAACTAGAATTGGAACTCTACTGCTATATTAACAATTCCTTGACATTATATTATCCGTACATCTAAGCTTAGAATATCTGGTATTCTCAAGCGGTCACCCTTCTAGGTACTGTCCAGGCACAACATTGTTCATTCTCCAGGAACCGGTGTTTCAGCATGATATGGGCTAAGTTTCTTATGTCAACTGTCCACCCAATCCCGAAAATATCTGTAAGAATATTTTTTCAATAATAATAATTTAAATATAAGTGATTGAATAATTAACCCATAATTGGGGGCCAAGTGGTCACTCATCTGTTTAATGACCAGGATCGACGTTGCTTAATTTCTGTAATCAGCCGATAATTAGTGTTTCAGTGTGATATCATGAATTCAAAACGTGTGACCGAAATGCTGTGAGTAAACGTGCCAGGCTATGAACTTATTGATTTACTCTTGTACGTGGATCTGCCAGTAGGTCTGAAGCCTGATTATATAAAACGCATTTATTTTTCAACAGTATTCTTTCTTGTCAATGCACTTAACCCCGAAGCGCTTCTGTATTAGATCGACAATTATGAATAGAATAGAAAAGTTTCAGATAGAAACTCAGTTAATAAATCTGTCAGGCCACGAAGTTATTGATCCTTTCTTGTAAGCAACAAATTGAGTAGAAAACAATTCTTGTTCAGCCGTTTTAAAATGGCAGCAGACAGAAGAGAAACACTTCACTAATGGATGCCAGCCAGCCAATTAAATTTGCCTGGAACGCAGTCAATATATTTTAACGTAAAATTGAAGAAAGCGAAGAAGGAAAAATATTTTTGTCAATATAGAGATGACACTTTTAGAAACGTTTTGCAAAACCATCACATCGTCATTGTTAAGTTCTTATTTTATTTATTTTATTTATTTTTTTTTCTCTCGCGGCACAACACAGGTCTTCCCATGAGATAAGAAACGTGGGCGGTGTTTTCGTTCTATTTTGAACGATATGAAATTCCTTCATTGGAGACTTATTGTTTTCCTATAGCAATTATAGATTTTTTCCGAACTGAGTTGTTTTAATGCTTCAGCATTTCTTAACTGAGTTTGCGACAGTCAATATTAACCGATAACCCGTAATTTTTGTTAATTTTAATCATAATTTTATTATTTGGATCAGTTTTCTCTTAGCTGAATTGCTTTGTATGCGTAAAGAACTAAAAATAACCCGCTTTTTATTAATAACTAGTAGTAGAGAATTTGATTAAAGTATATCGACCCACAATGTAAATCGAAGTGCAGTATTCGAATTCTAGTTGAATTCGTTGAAACCACTTACGTGCAAACACCCTTGGAAATCATAATCATCCATGAATTTTCCCTCCGAGCTATGGCTTGGATAGCAGAACAAATTGGGTAATATAGCCTTGGCTAGAAACCAGTTTCCCGCAGAAAGAAACGGCAATCTACTGCGAGAAAATCTTCTGCTTAGACAGTTATGGATCGAAAAACACCTGATCGCCCAAGCATGTATCACGTATGGCACTTAACTGACTGACTTGAATTGCAGAACACTTTGGTTTTCATAGCCTTGATTGATAACAACTTTACCGCAACTTTATGGCTAACTGAGAAAGTTCGATTCTCACTGGGTGCTCCACACTTCCGGCCTAAGGCAACGTCTAAACTATGCTTCGAAAACCATTTGCACGCTTGGACATTGGCAAGTTTCTCTCACAAGATCAATTACGACTGAGTATTGAGTTTGACTCTTACTAGGCGCTTCACAATTTCGGCTTTTTGTCACATCTAAGCTAACCTTAGAAAATCATTTGGGCACTTCGACGTAGTATAATGGTTATCAAGCTTGTTTCGTTATGTCAGTTACAACTAAATAGTGAGTTCGGTCCTTATTGGGTACCCCGTACATTCAGACTATTGCAAAATTTAAGCAACGCTTAGAAAATAGCCATATATAGGGAGGATTAAATTCATGCCTTCCTTACAGACGTTTGTGCGATATCCTACATTATCTAAAGAGATTTTCTTTATTCTATTAGCAAATTTTTTCAGAGTATTGAGAGACAGGAAATATTCGTTGGACAAAAATCAAAGAATGCTGCGCGATATCTATCCTCCTGTATGGCAGCGAATGCTGGACAATCTCCTTAAAGATGAATTAAAGACCATTCTATAAAAGGAGGATGAGGGTACCACGGGCCGAACGTGTGGGCGACGAGGGGTTTTGGAGAAAATAGAAATGAGAACGAAATTTCTACTTAACATCAAAAAGCGACACCTGAAGTTTCTTGGCTACCTAATGAGAAATGATAGCTTGGTAAATCTGATACTCTTAAGACTAACACAGGGAAATAAGAACAGGGGAAAGAGCGCATAAATACTTGATGAGCTTAAGCAAATGGATGGCAGAGCAAGGTTAGGTAGCGAAAAGAAGATAAAATATATAAGGACAAGGGACAGATACTGTTGTCATATCTGGCCAGGCGCCCCTGCTGTTCATCTCAGTGTTCTCGACAGACTACAAAGGAGAATCTTTAATGTGATTGGTCCCGACCTGGCAGATCGACTTCAGCCACTTTCTCACCGGCAGTATGTGGCTTCCTTTTGTCTCTTCTACTAATATTTTCATGGCTTCTGCTCCGACGAACTTAGGTCACTGGTGCCCCCTCTACTAGAATTTACTCGTACAACCAGACTGGCAACAAGGTTTCATCCTTTTACAGTTAAATCAATCAAAGGCAGGCGACAATTCTACTACATCAGCTTTTTTATCGCACTTCCCGCCTGTGGAACTCCCTTCTGTATATTTGCTTTCCTGGCGGCTACAACCTCCAGGAATTTAAATGACAAAAGGTAAATATATTCGTATGTTCTATTCTAACATATTTTTCTATGTCTTCCAAAATCTATGTAAAAAATTAAGAAACAGGAAAAATTCACGAGAAAGAAAGAAAAGACTAGTTAAATGTTATGTAATATCAGTTCTGCTATATGCCCTTAAATACTGAACAATCTCCTCACAATGAAGAAGAAACTCGCAGCAAGAAAAACAAAAGATTGCTGAACTGTCATGTAATATTTAGTCCTTCTATACGGTAGTGAATGCTAGACAATCTCCTCACAGATGATGACGAGACTCACAGCAACAGAAACAAAGAAAAGACTACTGAAATGTTATGTAATATCAGTCCTATATGGCAGTGAATGCTGGACATTCTCGCCACAGATGAAGAAGAGGCTTGAAGCAACAGCAAACAAATTTCAATTGGAGTAGATAGACTTAGCAATCGCCCGGTTCACACTCCACCCACGACTATTGAACAGGTGAAGAGGCTCATCCCTTGTTCCCTGTTTAGGATGTGGTTTCTGGCTTTCTCTTTTCCAATCTTTTCATTCTTTTCTTTTTTCTTTATTTTTTTTCTCAATTGGAGTAGATAGACTAAACTATAGCCCGGGTCACACTCCACCCACGTCTATTGAACAGATGAAGAGGCTCATCCATTGTTCCCTGTTTAGGATGTGATTTCCGGCTTTCTCTTTTCCAATCATTTTACTCTTTTCTTTTTTCTTTTCTTTTTTTTTCAATTGGAGTAGATAGACTAAACTATCGCCCGGTTCACACCACACCCACGTCTATTGAACAGGTGAAGAGGCTCATCTCTTGTTCCCTCTTTAGGACGTAGTTTCTGACTTTCTCTATTCCAATCTTTTTACTCTTATGTTGCCCCCTGCGCATCAGTGGCGTTACCGCCTTGCTTGGGGTGATATGATTAAAAAAAAACAGAAACTAATACTGAACTTTTATGTAATAACAGTCCTGCAATATGGCAGTGAACGTTGGACAATTTATTCACAGTTGAAGAAGAAACTTGAAGCAACAGAAACAAAGAAAAGAATCCTGAACTGTTATGTAATATCAGTCCTCTTATATGGCAGTGAATGTTGGACATCTCCTCACAGATGAAGAAGGGACTTGAAGCAATAGAAACAAATAAAAGGTTACTCAACTTTTATGTAATATCAACATTCTTATACAGATTTATGGGCGATTTCATGGCTTTATCACTTTATATATGGGTGAAATGATTAATATAAATTCATAGTTTGTTTTATATAAATATATTTGAACTAAAAATACTGAACCATGCATTCATTAATATATAATTGTAGAAAAAATTCTATGACAGATATTATATTCTGGTAGGATAGAAATTAAATTGTATAACTATACTGGAAATTAAAATTAAATCATAAAAATGAATTCCTGTCTTTTATATATGTACACTTATTTTATTGATACATTGTAATTTAATTTAAAATAAAAAATAAAGCAGAAGTGTCACATTTGGTAGACGTTTAATTACCGCTTTTTGTTTTGAAAAAGTTTGATTTACGAGTAATATAATGCATGAGAGATTTATTTGTTTACTCTGCCTATAATGCCGTCTCGTGATTTGTCTGAGCTTAGCCACGCCTTTCATATACATAAAAACATCAATTCTCGCCATTTCGACATAATTCTCGCCATTTCGACAGAGATCTGACAGAAATCGGCTGAGAGTGACCTTTTTCGGTAGGAGGCTTAAGAATCTTGCCTAATATCTAATCTAAACATATTTATAAACAGAACTTTGTATGTGTGTGTGTATGTGTCTGTATGTGTGTGTCCGTTACCTATAGACTCCAAAACGGCTGAACCGATTTTTTTGAAAACTTACACAGTTGTACTATAAGCGTCAGCGAGTGTTCTTGGCTAGGTTTTGTGTCGAGGTACCCTCGATAAATATCGAAAATCGATAATCGAAAAAATCGGGTTATAGAAGGAGTGGTCCGATTTTAATCAAATTTGATATACTCATAGACAAAGACATAAGAAACGATATTCAGAAGTTTCAAGGTTGCAATTCTTACAATAGTGCAGAAAATCGATAATATATATATATAAGGCAAGATATTTGTGTGTGTGTCTGTTTATCTGCCTGAATGTCTTTATTTTTTCAGCCCTTTTATTTTAGTTTTTGCTTCGGGTTTGGTTCTAAGTAGGTATAATTGTAGTTCTTAGTCTCAGCCATGATACCGTTTACTCAGAGGACTTATTTAGCCTTCAAAATTCAGTTTACGACGAAAAAAATTATTTCGATATCGATACCAGGAAATCAAAATTTGACTTACATCCATTCATTTTTCTTTCAATCTAAAGTTTCGCTTTAACTGGAATCAACTATTGCTTTTTAGTCTTTCGTGCCAACGTCCAAAGAATTTGAGCTCCAGGACCATGGATTAGTTTTAAAGCTTTCATTACACCCGAGCAACCCCGGGCTATATTGCTAGTATATATATATATATATATATATATATATATATATATATAAGGTGCAATAGGTAATTTGTCGCAATTATTTTATTATTTCAAATATTCTTTAGGCTGAGTGTGAGCTCCAGGACCATGGATTAGTTTTAAAGCTTTCATTACACCCGAGCAACCCCGGACTACACTGCTATTAGAGAATAAGCATCTCTTCCTTCTTCAACACACTGATACTTCAAGCGAGAAGCCGAATGGAGTCATGATAATTGAATTGCAACAAAAAGCTAAACAGCTATCCGTTCAACAAGAAAATGCATTTGTTGTTAGCATATCTTTTCTTAAAGTGTTAAATCGAATTCATTACCCATTTTTTAACCCCTCAAGGTCGTTTGTAGCTGTTATTAATTAAGATTATAACATTTCATATTTTTTTCATTACTTTCACCAATGACTTTAATTATAGAAAACGCACAGGAATTCTACGTTAAGGCAGTTGGAAAGTGACTGAAGCCCAGATGTCAGGTCAAGACCAATAAAATTGCCGATTCTTTTTTTGGATTGTAAAACAGATCATTAAATATATGGCACCAGGCAAGATTTGATTGCAATATTCAAAGCACGGAGGAATGGTAGTCTTATAAATATGTAAGATTGATTTTGGTGAGAAAATTGGTTTAGCACGACAAGGGGAACAAACTTTCCTAGAAGCAGATCCAAGAATTGACTCTATTCAATCTTCCCACTTCAATTCAGACCACTTAAACGTTTGCCCAAGAAGGGGTAATGTTCCATACTCCTGTCTTCCATCAACCATTTTTTAATCGGCTGTCAATATTATACAACAGATTTCTCAGATTAGTGGTTAAATTTGAACGAGTGAAGCAAAGTTTGTGGGCATTGCCACTACAGGATCACTAAAAATTTTCTAAATTAAAGAAACCACACGGGTAAGACTGGCTGCCTGGTCAATGAATGCCGAATTGTTTCTTATAAGAAACGGTTAATATTAATACTACCATTAGCGATGAGGAGAAGAGATATTACACTTTAATCCCAGCCCGATTTCCAGGGAGTGAAGAAGAATGAAATTCGGATAGAACTGGTTGCTCCGGCAATAAATTCCGAATCTTTTTCCGAATAAATTCTGATATCAACATTATCATTAGGTATTAGTAGAACAGATACTACACATTGATCCCAGCCCGGTGTTCTGGGAGTGAAGGAAATTGTAACTCAAGAAGTATATTCATCAATTAAAGTTCCCGTTGAGAAATCAGTTTTCATATACTGCTTCACCCAATCTACGTGTTTCTTTTTATGATTTTTGCTTAAAGCTGGTAAAATAGTTTCTTCCAATTATGCATAAGATTCTAATATTTTTCTGTCTACTTGCAAAAAGCGCAAATAAGGTATTATTCCGTCTCTTTCCTCCAGCTATGGGTTAAATAACAGGACAGATTGGATTCTATAGCATTGGGTTGGCAACCAGTCTACCGCATAAAGTGATGGCAAGCTACTGCGGGAAAATCTTCTGTCCAATCAGTCACGTCTCTTTCGAGACCTGATCGCCTAAGAGTATGACAATTAACTGACTTACACAACAAAAGATTCTAATATTTTCCAGTTATTTCTTTCTCATAACAATATCTACATAAGGTATGGCTGATGCGAATCGGATAAAAATTGTGGATTTGTATAAAGGACATACACACAGATAGACAGACACACAAAAAAACGTTTTGCCTTTTATATATATAGATATTAAGTTCTAATGGAAATTAGAGGACGGAGTGACTTTCAAATTTGTTTTTAAGTTGCGTGACAATATCATCGAAAATGAGGACAAAACTGGAAGCGGCCGAAATGTGGTTCTACAGAAGGATGCTACGGATATCGTGGACTGAGCATACAAGCAACGACGAGGTGTTAGAAAGAATGGCAACAAAAAGGAAATTGATGCTGAGCATCAGGAAGAGACAACTGAAGTTCCTGGGACATGCAATGAGGAAGGAGAGCCTGTAGAACCTGATACTGACTGGACAGATAGAAGGAAGGAGAGACAGAGGAAGGCAGCGGATAACATATTTGCAGGGACTGATCAGGTGGATGACGGAACGGGGGTTGCCAGGAGCAACAGGAGCAAACATACTAAGAGCCACAAGGGATAGGGAGACGTGGAGAGCCATGATCGCCTACGTCCTGAAGGGACAGGGCACATAGAAGAAGAAGAAGAAAAGCTGTTAGGATAATCAAGAATCTATACTGGCAGCAAACTGCTTGTGTGCGGATAGGAAGTGAACTGAACAGGTATGCAAAAATAGAAAGGGGCGTAAGACAAGGATGTGTTTACTCACCGGATCTTTTCAACCTGTACGGCGAAGATGAGAGAAATAAAAGTCTTGCCGGGATTAGTCATTGGCGGCCACAATCAGATACGCGGATAACACGGTGCTGATAACAGACACGGAAATGAGAAATGCAGGACATTCTATAGAAGAAAGGTAGCAAAAGAAAGTGTGAAGAAAGGAATGAGCATAAACTTAAAGAAAACTAAAGGTATGGCCATCAGCAAAAAAAGGAGCCCAATATGCTAACTACAAATCGGAGAAACTAAAATAAAACAAGTAAAAAAAATTAAATACCTGTGAAGTGTTTTGACAGAGGATGGAAAGTGCGACATGGAGATCCAAAGACTTATTGGCATGGCCAAAGACGCATTTCAGAAGCTAACCAGGCAGGACAATCTCATAAGAAACAAAGACAAAAGACAGGAAAACAAAGAAAAGAGTGCTGGATTGTTATGTGATATATGTCCATCTCTATGGAAGTGAATGTTAGACGGTCTCATCGAAGATGAAGGAGAGGCTTGAGGCAGCAGAAATGTGGTTTTACAGAAGGATGCTGAGGATAACATGGACAAAGTACGTGTGCAACGATGAGGTGTTGGAAAGGATGCAAACGAGACGAAAACTCATACTTAATATCAGGAAGAGCCAAATAAGGTTCCTGGGACACGTAATGAGGAAGAAGGGCCTGCAGAATTTAATATTCACAAGTCGGATAAAGGGAGGAAGAAACAGAAGAAAGCAGCTCGAGACGTACTTGTTAGATCTGAGTAAATGAATGGCGGAGCGGGTCTTAGAAATACTAAGAGAAAAATTACTGAGAGCGACAAGAGACAGAGCCAAGTAGAAGTCCATGATTGCCTCTACGTCTTGAAGGGACATGGCACATGAAAAAGAAGAAAAATTACTGAGAGCGACAAGAGACAGAGCCAAGTGGAAGTCCATGATTGCCTCTACCTCTTGAAGGGACATGGCACATGAAAAAGAAGAAAAATTACTGAGAGCGACAAGAGACAGAGCCAAGTGGAAGTCCATGATTGCCTCTACGTCTTGAAGGGACATGGCACATGAAAAAGAAGAAAAATCACTGAGAGCGACAAGAGACAGGGCCAAGTAGAAGTTCATGATTGCCTCTACGTCTTGAAGGGACATGGCACATGAAAAAGAAGAAAAATTACTGAGAGCGACAAGAGACAGAGCCAAGTGGAAGTCCATGATTGCCTCTACCTCTTGAAGGGACATGGCACATGAAAAAGAAGAAAAATTACTGAGAGCGACAAGAGACAGAGCCAAGTGGAAGTCAATGATTGCCTCTACCTCTTGAAGGGACATGGCACATGAAAAAGAAGAAAAATTACTGAGAGCGACAAGAGACAGAGCCAAGTGGAAGTCCATGATTGCCTCTACGTCTTGAAGGGACATGGCACATGAAAAGGAAGAAAAATTACTGAGAGCGACAAGATATAGAGCCAAGTGGAAGTCCATGATTGCCTCTACCTCTCGAAGGGACATGGCACATGAAAAAGAAGAAAAATTACTGAGAGCGACAAGAGACAGAGCCAAGTGGAAGTCCATGATTGCCTCTACGTCTTGAAGGGACATGGCACATGAAAAAGAAGAAAAATTACTGAGAGCGACAAGAGACAGAGCCAAGTGGAAGTCCATGATTGCCTCTATGTCTTGAAGGGACATGGCACATGAAAGAGAAGAAAAATTACTGAGAGCGGCAAGAGACAGAGCCAAGTTCAAGTCCATGATTGCCTCTACGTCTTGAAGGGACATGGCACATGAAAAAGAAGAAAAATTACTGAGAGCGACAAGAAACAGAGCCAAGTGGAAGTCCATGATTGCCTCTACATCTTGAAGGGACATGGCACATGAAAAAGAAGAAAAATTACTGAGAGCGACAAGAGACAGAGCCAAGTGGAAGTCCATGATTGCCTCTACGTCTTGAAGGGACATGGCACATGAAAAAGAAGAAAAATTACTGAGAGCGACAAGAGACAGAGCCAAGTGGAAGTCCATGATTGCCTCTATGTCTTGAAGGGACATGGCACATGAAAGAGAAGAAAAATTACTGAGAGCGGCAAGAGACAGAGCCAAGTTCAAGTCCATGATTGCCTCTACGTCTTGAAGGGACATGGCACATGAAAAAGAAGAAAAATTACTGAGAGCGACAAGAGACAGAGCCAAGTGGAAGTCCATGATTGCCTCTACCTCTTGAAGGGACATGGCACATGAAAAAGAAGAAAAATTACTGAGAGCGACAAGAGACAGAGCCAAGTGGAAGTCCATGATTGCCTCTACGTCTTGAAGGGACATGGCACATGAAAAAGAAGAAAAATCACTGAGAGCGACAAGAGACAGGGCCAAGTAGAAGTTCATGATTGCCTCTACGTCTTGAAGGGACATGGCACATGAAAAAGAAGAAAAATTACTGAGAGCGACAAGAGACAGAGCCAAGTGGAAGTCCATGATTGCCTCTACCTCTTGAAGGGACATGGCACATGAAAAAGAAGAAAAATTACTGAGAGCGACAAGAGACAGAGCCAAGTGGAAGTCAATGATTGCCTCTACCTCTTGAAGGGACATGGCACATGAAAAAGAAGAAAAATTACTGAGAGCGACAAGAGACAGAGCCAAGTGGAAGTCCATGATTGCCTCTACGTCTTGAAGGGACATGGCACATGAAAAGGAAGAAAAATTACTGAGAGCGACAAGATATAGAGCCAAGTGGAAGTCCATGATTGCCTCTACCTCTCGAAGGGACATGGCACATGAAAAAGAAGAAAAATTACTGAGAGCGACAAGAGACAGAGCCAAGTGGAAGTCCATGATTGCCTCTACGTCTTGAAGGGACATGGCACATGAAAAAGAAGAAAAATTACTGAGAGCGACAAGAGACAGAGCCAAGTGGAAGTCCATGATTGCCTCTATGTCTTGAAGGGACACCAGCACATGAAAGAGAAGAAAAATTAGGCAGCAAGAGGCAGTAGGATTCAAGTCCATGATTGCCTCTACGTCTTGAAGGACATGGCACATGAAAAAGAAGAAAAAATTACTGAGAGCGACGAGAAACAGAGCCAAGTGGAAGTCCATGATTGCCTCTACATCTTGGAGGACATGGCACATGAAAAGAAGAATTACTGAGAGCGACAAGAGACAGAGCCAAGTGGAAGTCCATGATTTATCTACGTCTTGAAAGGGACATGGCACATGAAAATTACTGAGAGCGACAAGGGCAGAATAGTGGAAGTCCATGATTGCCTCCTTATGTCTTGAAGAGACACTGGCACATGAAAGAGAAGAAAAATTACTGAGAGCGGCAAGAGACAGAGCCAAGTTCAAGTCCATGATTTGCCTCTACGTCTTGAAGGGACATGGCACATGAAAAGAAAAATTACTGAGAGCGACAAGAAACAGAGCCAAGTGGAAGTCCATGATTGCCTCTACATCTTGAAGGATATAGCACACATGAAAAGAAGAAAAATTACTGAGAGCGACAAGAGACAGAGCCAAGTGGAAGTCATGATTGCCTCTACGTCTTGAAGGACCCATGGCACACTTGAAAAAGAAGAAAAATTACTGAAACAGAGACAGAGCCAAGTGGAAGTCTGATTACACTCTACCTCTTGAAGGGACATGGCACATGAAAAAGAAGAAAAATTACTGAGAGCGACAAGAGACAGGCCAAGTGGAAGTCCATGATTGCCTGCTACATCTTCGAAGAGGGACATGGCACATGAAAAAGAAGAAAAATTACTGAGAGCGACAAGAGACAGAAGAATGAGTGAGTCCATGTTCCTCTAAGTCTTGAAGGGACATGGCACATGAAAAAGAAGAAAAATTACTGAGAGCGACAGACAGAGCCAGTGGAAGTCCATGGTGCCTACGTCTTGAAGGGATATGGCACATGAAAAGAAAAATTGCTGGTGACAAGAGACAGAGCCAAATTGAAGTCCATGATTGCCTCTACCTCTTGAAGGGACATGGCACATGAAAAAGAAAAATTACTGAGAGCGACAAGAGACAGAGCCAAGTGAAGTCCATGATTGCCTCTACATCTTGAAGGGACATGGCATGAAGAAGAAAAATTACTGAGGCTGACAAGAGACAGAGGCCAAGTGGAAGTCCATGATTGCCTCTAAGTCTTGAAGGGACATGGCACTGAAAAAGAAGAAAATTACTGAGAGCGACAGGGCAAGTAGAAGTGGAAGTCCATGATTGCCTCTACGTCTTAGAGGACATGGCATGAAGAAAAATTACTGAGGCGACAGAGACAGGGCCAAGTAGAAGTTCATGATTACCTCCCTACGTCTTGAAGGGACATGGCACCTCAGAAAAGAAAAATTACTGAGAGCGACAGAGACAGAGCCAAGTGGAAGTCCATGATTGCCTCTGCGTCTTGAAGGACATGGCACATGAAAAAGAAGAAAAAATCACTGAGAGCGACAGGGAACAGAGCCAAGTGGAAGTCATGATTGCCTCCTGCCTCTTGAAGGGACATGGCACATGAAAAAGAAGAAAAATTACTGAGAGCGACAAGAGACAGAGCCAAGTGGAGATCCATGATTGCCTCTACATCTTGAAGGACATAGCACATGAAAAGAAAAATCACTGAGAGCGACAAGAGACAGGGCCAAATGAAGTTCATGATTGCCTCTACGTGCTTGAAGGGACATGGCACATATGAAAAAGAAGAAAAATTACTGAGAGCGACAAGAGACAGAGCCAAGTGGAAGTCCATGATTGCCTCTACCTCTTGAAGGGACATGGCACATGAAAAAGAAGAAAAATTACTGAGAGCGACAAGAGACAGAGCAAGTGGAAGTCAATGATTGCCTCTACCTCTTGAAGGGACATAACTTTATGAAAAAGAAGAAAAATTGCAGAGCGACAAGAGACAGAGCCAAGTGGAAGTCCATGATTGCCTCTACGTCTTGAAGGACATAGCTGTAAGAAAAGGAAGAAAAATTACTGAGAGCGACAAGATATAGAGCCAATTGATCACAGTTCTCTACCTCTCCCGAAGGACATGGCACATGAAAAGAAGAAAAATTACTGAGAACGACAAAGACAGAGCCAAGTGAAGTCCATGATTGCCTCTACGTCTTGAAGGGACATGGCACATGAAAAGAAAAATTACTGAGAGCGACAAGAGACAGAGCCGAAGTGGAAGTCCATGATTGCCTCTACGTCTTGAAGGACATGGCACATGAAGGAAGAAAAATTACTGAGAACGACAAGAGACAAACCAAGTGGAAGTCAATGGTCTCTACTCTTGAAGGACATGGCTACATGAAAAAGAAGAAAAATTACACAGAGGCTTGACAAGAGACAGAGCCAAGTAGGAAGTCCATGATTGCCTCTACATCTTGAAGGGACATGGCACATGAAAAGGAAGAAAAATTACTGAAACGACAAGATATAGAGCCAAGTGGAAGTCCTGGTCACCTCTACCTCTCCGAAGGTGCTCAACTGCATGAAAAAGAAGAAAAATTACTGAGAGCGACAAGAGACAGAGCCAGAAGTGGAAGTCCATGATTGCCTCTACGTCTTGAAGGGCATGGCACATGAAAAAGAAGAAAAATTACTGAGAACGACAAGAGACAGAGCCAAGTGGAAGTCCATGAGGTGCCTCCTATGTCTTGGAGGACATGGCACATGAAAAAGAAGAAAAAATTACTGAGGAACGACAAAGAGAGACAGAGTGGAAGTCCATGATTGCCTCCTACGTCTTGAAGGGATATGGCACATGAAAAAGAAGAAAAATTACTGAGAGCGACAAGAGACAGAGCCAAGTGGAAGTCCATGATTGCCTCTACCTCTTGAAGGGACATGGCACATGAAAAAGAAGAAAAATTACTGAGAGCGACAAGAGACAGAGCCAAGTGGAAGTCCATGATTGCCTCTACATCTTGAAGGGACATGGCACATGAAAAAGAAGAAAAATTACTGAGAGCGACAAGAGACAGAGCCAAGTGGAAGTCCATGATTGCCTCTACGTCTTGAAGGGACATGGCACATGAAAAAGAAGAAAAATTACTGAGAGCGACAAGAGACAGAGCCAAGTGGAAGTCCATGATTGCCTCTATGTCTTGAAGGGACATGGCACATGAAAGAGAAGAAAAATTACTGAGAGCGGCAAGAGACAGAGCCAAGTTCAAGTCCATGATTGCCTCTACGTCTTGAAGGGACATGGCACATGAAAAAGAAGAAAAATTACTGAGAGCGACAAGAGACAGAGCCAAGTGGAAGTCCATGATTGCCTCTACCTCTTGAAGGGACATGGCACATGAAAAAGAAGAAAAATTACTGAGAGCGACAAGAGACAGAGCCAAGTGGAAGTCCATGATTGCCTCTACGTCTTGAAGGGACATGGCACATGAAAAAGAAGAAAAATTACTGAGAGCGACAAGAGACAGAGCCAAGTGGAAGTCAATGATTGCCTCTACCTCTTGAAGGGACATGGCACATGAAAAAGAAGAAAAATTACTGAGAGCGACAAGAGACAGAGCCAAGTGGAAGTCCATGATTGCCTCTACGTCTTGAAGGGACATGGCACATGAAAAGGAAGAAAAATTACTGAGAGCGACAAGATATAGAGCCAAGTAGAAGTCCATGATTGCCTCTACCTCAAGGTTATGGCACATATGAAAAAGAAAAATTACTGAGAGCGACAAGAGATGAGCCAAGTGGGGGAATATGATTCCTCTACGTCTTGAAGGGACATGGCACATGAAAAAGAAGAAAAATTACTGAGAGCGACAAAGAACAGAGCCAAGTGGAAGTCCATGATTGCCTCTATGTCTTGAAGGGACATGGCACATGAAAGAAGAAAAATTGCTGAGGGCAACCAAGAGACAGAGCCAAGTTCAAGTCCATGATTGCCTCTACGTCTTGAAGGGACATGGCACATGAAAAGAAGAAAAATTACTGAGAGCGACAAGAAACAGAGCCAAGTGGAAGTCCATGGTCCTCCTACATCTTGGTTGCCAACATGAAAAAGAAGAAAAATTACTGAGAGCGACAAGAGACAAGAGAGTGAAGTCCATGATTGCCTCTACATCTTGAAGGAACATGGCACATGAAAAAGAAGAAAAATTACTGAAGGCGACAAGAGACAGAGCCAAGTGGAAGTCCATGATTGCCTCTATGTCTTGAAGGGACATGGCACATGAAAGAGAAGAAAAATTACTGAGAGCAGCAGGGAACCAGAGCCAAGTTCAAGTCCATGATTGCCTCTACATCTTGAAGGACATGGCACATGAAAAAGAAGAAAAATTACTGAGAACGACAAAACAGAGCCAAGTGGAAGTCCATGATTGCCTCTACATCTTGAAGGGACATGGCACATGAAAAAGAAGAAAAATTACTGAGAACGACAAGAGACAGAGCAGAGTGAAGTCCATGATTGCCTCTACGTCTTGAAGGATATGGCATGAAAAAGAAGAAAAATTACTGGGAACGTGAAGACAGAGGCAAGTGGAAGTCCATGATTGCCTCTACCTCTTGAAGGGACATGGCACATGAAAAAGAAGAAAAAATTACTGGGAAGCGACAAGAGACAGGTAGAAGTGGAAGTCCATGATTGCCTCTACATCTTGAAGGGACATGGCACATGAAAAAGAAGAAAAATTACTGAGAACGACAAAGAACCAGAGACCAAGTGGAAGTCCATGATTGCCTCTACGTCTTGAAGGGACATGGCACATGAAAAAGAAGAAAAATTACTGAGAGCGACAAGAGACAGAGCCAAGTGGAAGTCCATGATTGCCTCTATGTCTTGAAGGGACATGGCACATGAAAGAAGAAAAATTACTGAGAGCAGCAAGAGACAGAGCCAAGGTGAAGTCCATGATTGCCTCTACCTCTCGAAGGGACATGGCACATGAAAAAGAAAGAAAAATTACTGAGAGCGACAAGAGACAGAGCCAAGTGAAGTCCATGATTGCCTCTACGTCTTGAAGGGACATGGCACATGAAAAAGAAGAAAAATTACTGAGAGCGACAAGAGACAGAGCCAAGTGGAAGTCCATAGGTGCCTCTATGTCTTGAAGGGACATGGCACATGAAAGAGAAGAAAAATTGCTGAGAGCGGCAAGAGACAGTGAGTTCCATGATCCATGATTGCCTCTACGTGCCAGAGGACACTGGCATGAAAAGAAAAATTCTTTGAGAGCGACAAGAAACAGAGCCAGAGTGGAGATCATGGTGCCTCTACATCTTGAAGGGACATGGCACATGAAAAAGAAGAAAAATTACTGAGAGCGACAAGAGACAGAGCCAAGTGGAAGTCCATGATTGCCTCTACGTCTTGAAAGGACATGGCACATGAAAAAGAAGAAAAATTGCGAGCGACAAGGAGACAGAGCCAAGTGGAAGTCCATGATTTCCTCTATGTCTTGAAGGGACATGGCACATGAAAGAGAAGAAAAATTACTGAGAGCGGCAAGAGACAGAGCCAGAGTTCAAGTCCCATGATTGCCTCTACGTCTTGAGGGACATAGCACATGAAAAAGAAAAGTGTTACTGAGAGCGACAAGAAACAGAGCCAGGTGGAAGTCCATGATTGCCTCTACATCTTGAAGGGACATGGCACATGAAAAAGAAGAAAAATTACTGGGAAACGACAAGAGACAGAGCAAGTGGAAGTCTGTGATTGCCTCTGCATCTTGAAGGGATATGGCACATGAAAAGAAGAAAAATTGCTGAGAGCGACAAGAGACAGAGCCAAGTGGGAAGTCCATGATTGCCTCTACCTCTTGAAGGGACATGGCATGAAAGAAGAAAGGCTAAGCAGGAGGCAGGCAGAGACAGAGCCAAATTGAAGTCCATGATTTACTTTCTACGTCTTGAAGGGACATGGCACATGAAAGAAAAATTACTGAGGAAATGACAAGAGAAGACAGAGCCAGTGGAGACTCCATGATTGCCTCTATGTCTTGAAGGGACATGGCACATGAAGAAGAAAAAGTGCTGAGAGTGACAAGAGACAGGGCAAGTTCAGAGTCACGGTGCCTGCAAAATTAGAAGGGACATGGCACATGAAAAAGAAGAAAAATTTTGAGAACGACAAGAGACAGGCAAATGAGAGTCCATGATTGCCTCTACCTCTTGAAGGGACATGGCACATGAAAAAGAAGAAAAATTACTGAGAGCGACAAGAGACAGAGCCAAGTGGAAGTCCATGATTGCCTCTACGTCTTGAAGGGACATGGCACATGTGAAAGAAGAAAAAGTGCTGGAAACGACAGACAGAGCCAGAGTGGAAGTCAGCCAGGTACTCTACCTCTTGAAGGACATGGCACATGAAAAAGAAGAGAGAAAAAGTGCTGGAACGAC
The DNA here is from genome assembly GCA_037127315.1 of Ascarosepion bandense. NCBI lineage: Eukaryota > Metazoa > Mollusca > Cephalopoda > Sepiida > Sepiidae > Ascarosepion > Ascarosepion bandense. Next base: position 120,544 of record JBBBDQ010029405.1, on the reverse strand, counting down.
AGGGAGCAGAGCCAAGTGGAAGTCCATGATTGCCTCTGCATCTTTGAGGGACAGCAACTTTTTTATGAAAAAGAAAGTGCAGAGACGACAAGACAAGTGAATGGAGTCTGGTGCCTCTATGTGAAGGACATGGCATAGAAGAAAAATTATGAGAGCAGCAAGAGACAGAGCCAAGTTCAAGTCCATGATTACTCACATTCTTGAAGGACATGGCATGAAAAGAAGAAAAATTACTGAGAACGACAAGAAACAGAGCCAAGTGGAAGTCCATGATTACCTCTGTCTTGAAGGGACATGGCACATGAAAAGAAGAAGAATGCCAAGGAGCATTAAGAGACAGGTAAGTGGAAGTCCATGATTGCCTCTACGTCTTGAAGGGACATGGCACATGAAAAAGAAGAAAAATTACTGAGAGCGACAAGAGACAGAGCCAAGTGGAAGTCCATGATTACTCATGTCTTGAAGGGACATGGCACATGAAAAGAGAAGAAAAATTCACAAGGGCGGCAAGAGGCAGAGCCAAGTTCAAGTCCATGATTGCCTCTACGTCTTGAAGGGACATGGCACATGAAAAAGAAGAAAAATTACTGAGAGCACGACAAGCTGTTAAGTGGAAGTCCATGATTGCCTCTACATCTTGAAGGGACATGGCACATGAAAAGAAAAGTGCACAAGGGCGACAAGAGACAGAGCCAAGTGGAAGTCCATAGTTACCTCTACGTCTTGAAGGGATATGGCACATGAAAAAGAAGAAAAATTACTGAGAGCGACAAAGACAGAGCCAAGTGGAAGTCTATGATTTTCCTGCCTCTTGAAGGGACATGGCACATGAAAAAGAAGAAAAAGTGCTGAGAGCGACAAAGAGACAGAGCCGTGGAAGTCCATGATTGCCTCTGCATCTTGAAAGGACATGGCAAAGAAAAGAAGAAAAATTCTGAGAGCGACAAGAGCCAGAGCCAAGTGGAAGTCCATGATTGCCTCTATATGTGAGGACACAGCACACAGAAAAGAGAAAAATTACACTGAGAGCAGCAAGAGACAGAGCCAGTTCAAGTCCATGATTGCCTCTGCGTCTTGAAGGACATGGCACATGAAAAGAAGAAAAAGTACTGAGGAACGACAAGAGACAGAGCCAAGTGGAAGTCCATGATTGCCTCTACCTCTTGAAGGGACATGGCACATGAAAAAGAAGAAAAATTGCAGGGAACGACAAGAGACAGAGCCAAGTGGAAGTCCATGATTGCTCTACGTCTTGAAGGGACATGGCACATGAAAAAGAAGAAAAATTACTGGGAACGACAAGAGACAGAGCCAAGTGGAAGTCAATGATTGCCTCTACATCTTGAAGGACATGGCACATGAAAAAGTACTGGTGACAAGAGACAGACAGGTGATCCATGATTGCCTCTCGTCTTGAAGGGACATGGCACATAAAAGAAGAAAAAAATTACTGGAAGCATGCAGATATAGGCAAATTTAAAGTCCATGATTGCCTCTACCTCTCAAAAGGACACAGCATAGAAAGAAAATTGAGACGACAGAGAGACAGAGCCAAGTGGAGGTGTGGTGCCTCTGCGTCTTGAAGGACATGGCACAGAAAAGAAAAATTACTGAGAACGACAAGAGACAGAGCCAAGTGGAAGTCCATGATTGCCTCTATGTCTTGAAGGGACATGGCACATGAAAGAGAAGAAAAATTACTGAGAGCAGCAAGAGACAGAGCCAAGTTCAAAGTCCATGATTGCCTCTACGTCTTGAAGGGACATATTTCAGAAAAAAGAAGAAAAATTACTGAGGAAACAGGCAGAAACAGAGCCAGAAGTGGAAGTCCATGATTGCCTCACATCTTGAAGGGACATGGCACATGAAAAAAGAGAAAAAATTACAAGGCAGCAAGAGACAAGGCAAGTGGAATCCATGATTGCCTCATAAATGCGAAGGGACATGGCACATGAAAAAGAAAAGAGAATTACTGAGAGCGACAAAGACAGAGCCAAGTGGAAGTCCATGATTGCCTCTACCATCTTGAAGGGACATGGCACATGAAAGAGAAGAAAAAATTACTGAGCAGCAGAGACAGAGCCAAGTTCAAGTCCATGATTGCCTCTACGTCTTGAAGGGACATGGCACATGAAAAAGAGAAAATTACTGAGAGCAGTAAAACAGAGCCAGTAGGGAAGTCATGATTGCCTCTACATCTTGAAGGGACATGGCACATGAAAAGAAGAAAAATTACTGAGAGCATTAAGAGACAGAGCAAAGTGGAAGTCCATGATTACCTCTACGTCTTGAAGGGATATGGCACATGAAAAAGAAAAAAAATTGCTGAGAACGACAAGAGACAGGAGGTAGAGATGGAAGTCCATGATTGCCTCTACCTCTTGAAGGGACATGGCACATGAAAAAGAAGAAAAATTACTGAGAACGACAAAAGACAGAGCCAAGTGGAAGTCCCATGATTGCCTCTACATCTTGAAGGACATGGCACACAAAAGAAGAAAAGTACAGAGCGACAAGAGACAGAGCCAAGTGGAAGTCCATGATTATCTACGTCTTGAAGGACATGGCACAGAAAAAGAAAAATTACTGAGAGCGACAAGAGACAGGAAGCCAGTGAGAAGTACAGTTACCTCTATATGTGAAGGGACATGGCCACACAGAAAAAGAGAAAAATTACTGAGAGCGGCAGAGACAGAAGGCCAAGTTCAAGTCCATGATTGCCTCTCTTGAAGGACATGGCACATGAAAAAGAAGAAAAATTACTGAGAACGACAAGGGAACAGAGCCAAGTGGAAGTCACGGTGCCTCTACCTCTTGAAGGGACATGGCACATGAAAAGAAAGAGAAAAAGAAAAATTACTGAGAACGACAAGAGACAGAGCCAAGTGGAAGTCCATGATTGCCTCTACGTCTTGAAGGGACATGGCACATGAAAAAGCAAAATTGCTAGGAACGACAAGACAGAGCCAAGTGGGAAGTCAATGATTGCCTCTACCTCTTGAAGGACATGGCACATGAAAAGAAAAAATTACTGAGAGCGAGAAAAGCCAGGGAGAGACAGAGCCAAGTGGAAGTCCATGATTGCCTCTGCATCTTGAAGGGACATGGCACATGAAAAGGAAGAAAAATTACTGAGAACGACAAGATATAAACCAAGTGAAGTCCATGGTCCTCCTGCCTCTCAGAGGACTGGCACATGAAAAAAGAAAAAAGTACTGAGAGCGACAAGGAGACAGAGCCAAGTGGGAGTCATGATTGCCTCTACGTCTTGAAGGGACATGGCACATAAAAAAAAAAATTCTGAGGCGACAAGGAAGCAGAGCCAAGTGGAAGTCCATGATTGCCTCTATGTCTTGAAGGGACATGGCACATGAAAGAGAGAAGAAAAATTACTGAGAACAAGCAGAAGACAGAGCCAAGTTCAGTCATGATTGCCTCTACGTCTTGAAGGGACATGGCACATGAAAAAGAGGAAAAATTACTGAGAGCGACAAGAAACAGAGCCAAGTGAAGTCCATGATTGCCTCTACATCTTGAAGGGACATGGCACATGAAAAGAAAAAGTGAGAGCGACAAGAGACAGAGCCAAGTGGAAGTCATGATTGCCTCTACGTCTTGAAGGGACATGGCACATGAAAAAGAAGAAAAATTACTGAGAGCGACAAGGAACAAGAGCCAAGTGAAGTCATGATTGCCTCTATGTCTTGAAGGGACATGGCACATGAAAAGAGAAGAAAAAATTACTGAGAGCGGCAAGGGCGAGCCAAGTTCAAGTCCATGATTGCCTCTACGTCTTGAAGGGACATGGCACATGAAAAAGAAGAAAAATTACTGAGAGCGACAAGAAACAGAGCCAAGTGGAAGTCCATGATTGCCTCTACATCTTGAAGGGACATGGCATGAAAAAGAAGAAAAATTACTGAGAACGACAGAGACAGAGCCAAGTGGAAGTCCATGATTGCCTCTACGTCTTGAAGGGATGGCACATGAAAAAGAAGAAAAATTGCTGAGAGCGACAAGACAGAGCCAAGTGGAAGTCCATGATTGCCTCTGCCTCTTGAAGGGACATGGCACATGAAAAAGAAGAAAAATTACTGAGAACGACAAGAGACAGAGCCAAGTGGAAGTCCATGATTACACTCTACATCTTGAAGGGACATGGCACATGAAAAGAAGAAAAATTACTGAGAACGACAAGAGACAGAGCCAAGTGGAAGTCCATGATTGCCTCTAAGTCTTGAAGGGACATGGCACATGAAAGAAGAAAAATTATAAGGAACGACAAGAGACAGAGCCAAGTGAAGTCCATGATTGCCTCTACGTCTTGAAGGGATGTGGCACATGAAAAGAAAAATTACTGAGGCAGCCAAGAGACAGAGCCAATTGGAAGTCCATGATTGCCTCTACTCTTGAAGGGACATGGCACATGAAAAAGAAGAAAAATTACTGGGAACGACAAGAGACAGAGCCAAGTGGAGATCCATGATTGCCTCTGTCTGAAGGACATGGCACATGAAAAAGAAGAAAAATTACCCCAAGGCTGAAAATAAAGAGACAGAGCCAAGTGGGAGTCCATGATTGCCCTCTAAGTCTTGAAGGGACATGGCACATGAAAAAGAAGAAAATTGTACACAGACGACAAGAGACAGAGCCAAGTGGAAGTCCATGGTGCACTCCTAAATGTTGAAGGGACATGGCACATGAAAAAGAAGAAAAATTACTGAGAACGACAAGAGACAGGGCCAAGTAGAGTTCCATGGTGCCTCTACGTCTTGAAGGGACATGGCACATGAGAAAAAGAAAAGAAAAATTACTGAGAGCGACAAGAGACAAGGCCAAGTGGGGGAGATCATGATTGCCTCTACCTCTTGAAGGGACATGGCACATGAAAAAGAAGAAAAATTACTGAGAGCGACAGAAGACAGAGCCAAGTGAAGTCAATGATTGCCTCTACCTCTTGAAGGGACATAAGGCACATGAAAAAAGGAAGAAAAAGTACTGAAGGCAGCCGAGGCAGAGCCAAGTGGAAGTCCATGATTGCCTCCTTCGTCTTGAAGGACATGGCACATGAAAAGGAAGAAAAATTGCTGAGAACGACAAGATATAGAGCCAAGTGGAAGTCCATGATTGCCTCTACCTCTCCGAAGGGACAGCACATGAAAAAGAAGAATTACTGAGAGCGACAGGTAGAGCCAAGTGGAAGTCCATGATTGCCTCGTCTTGAGGACATGGCACATGAAAAAGCGTTACTGAGAACGACAGGACAGAGCCAAGTGGAAGTCACCAGTGATTGCCTCTATGTCTTGAAGGGACTGGCACATGAAAGAGAAGAAAAATTACTGAGAGCGGCAAGAGACAGAGCCAAGTTCCAGATAACATGATTGCCTCTACCTCTTGAAGGGACATGGCACATGAAAAAGAAAAATTACTGAGAGCGACAAGAAACGAAGCCAAGTGGAAGTCCATGGTACCTCTACATCTTGAAGGGACATGGCACATAAAGAAAAAAGAAGAAAAATTACTGAGAGCGACAAAGGGCAGAGCCAAGTGGAAGTCCACGAATTGCCTCTGCATCTTGAAGGGACACTGGCACATGAAAAAGAAGAAAAATTACTAGAGACGACAAGAGACAGAGCCAAGTGGAAGTCCATGATTGCCTCTGTGTCTTGAAAGGGACATGGCACATGAAAGAGAAGAAAAATTACTGAGAGCAGCGAGAGACAGGAAGGCAAGTTCAGATCCAACTGATTGCCTCTACGTCTTGGAAGGGACATGGCACATGAAAAAGAAAAATTACTGAGAGCGACAAAGAAACAGGCCAAGTGGAATCCATGATTGCCTCTACATCTTGAAGGGACATGGCACATGAAAAGAAGAAAAATTGGCAGGAGCGACAAGAGACAGAGCCAGAGTGGAAGTCCATGATTGCCTCTACGTCTTGAAGGGATATGGCATGAAAAAGAAGAAAAATTACTGAGAGCGACAAGAGACAGAGCCAAGTGGAAGTCCATGATTGCCTCTACCTCTTGAAGGGACATGGCACATGAAAAAGAAGAAAAATTACTGAGAACGACAAGGACAAGGCAAGTGGAAGTCCATGATTGCCTCTAAGTCTTGAAGGGACATGGCACATGAAAAAGAAAAATTACTGAGAACGACAAGAGACAGAGCCAAGTGGAAGTCCATGATTGCCTCTACGTCTTGAAAGGACATGGCACATGAAAAAAGAAAAATTGTACTGAGCATCAAGAGACAGAGCCAAGTGGAAGTCCATGATTGCCTCTACGTCTTGAAGGGACATGGCACATGAAAAAGAGAAAAGGACATGAGGCAGGCAAGAATAGAGCCAAGTGGAAGTCCATGATTGCCTCTACCTCTTGAAGGGACATGGCACAGAAAAAGAAGAAAAATTACTGAGAGCGACACAGGACAGGGCCAAGTAGAAGTTCATGATTGCCTCTAAATGCCAGAGGACATTGTTTACATAAATAGAAGAAAAATTACTGAGAACGACAAGAGACAGAGGATGGTGGAAGTCCATGATTGCCTCTACGTCTTGAAGGGATATGGCACATGAGAAAGAAGAAAAATTACTGAGAGCGACAAGAGACAGAGCCAAGTGGAAGTCCATGATTGCCTCTACGTCTTGAAGGGACATGGCACATGAAAAAGAAGAAAAATTACTGAGAGCGACAAGAGACAGAGCCAAGTGGAAGTCCATGATTGCCTCTACGTCTTGAAGGGACATGGCACATGAAAAAGAAGAAAAATCACTGAGAGCGACAAAAGACAGGGCCAAGTAGAAGTTCATGATTGCCTCTACGTCTTGAAGGGACATGGCACATGAAAAAGAAGAAAAATTACTGAGAGCGACAAGAGACAGAGCCAAGTGGAAGTCCATGATTGCCTCTACCTCTTCAAGGGACATGGCACATGAAAAAGAAGAAAAAATACTGAGAGCGACAAGAGACAGAGCCAAGTGGAAGTCCATGATTGCCTCTACGTCTTGAAGGGACATGGCACATGAAAAAGAAGAAAAATTACTGAGAGCGACAAGAGACAGAGCCAAGTGGAAGTCCATGATTGCCTCTACGTCTTGAAGGGACATGGCACATGAAAAAGAAGAAAAATCACTGAGAGCGACAAGAGACAGGGCCAAGTAGAAGTTCATGATTGCCTCTACGTCTTGAAGGGACATGGCACATGAAAAAGAAGAAAAATTACTGAGAGCGACAAGAGACAGAGCCAAGTGGAAGTCCATGATTGCCTCTACCTCTTGAAGGGACATGGCACATGAAAAAGAAGAAAAATTACTGAGAGCGACAAGAGACAGAGCCAAGTGGAAGTCAATGATTGCCTCTACCTCTTGAAGGGACATGGCACATGAAAAAGAAGAAAAATTACTGAGAGCGACAAGAGACAGAGCCAAGTGGAAGTCCATGATTGCCTCTACGTCTTGGGAAGGGACATGGCACAAGAAAAGGAAGAAAAATTACTGAGAGCGACAAGATATAGAGCCAAGTGGAAGTCCATGATTGCCTCTACCTCTCGAAGGGACATGGCACATGAAAAAAAAGAAAAATTACTGAGAGCGACAAGAGACAGAGCCAAGTGGAAGTCCATGATTGCCTCTACGTCTTGAAGGGATATGGCACATGAAAAAGAAGAAAAATTACTGAGAGCGACAAGAGACAGAGCCAAGTGGAAGTCCATGATTGCCTCTATGTCTTGAAGGGACATGGCACATGAAAGAGAAGAAAAATTACTGAGAGCGACAAGAGACAGAGCCAAGTGGAAGTCCATGATTGCCTCTACGTCTTGAAGGGACATGGCACATGAAAAAGAAGAAAAATTACTGAGAGCTACAAGAAACAGAGACAAGTGGAAGTCCATGATTGCCTCTACATCTTGAAGGGACATGGCACATGAAAAGAAGAAAAATTACTGGGAACGACAAGAGACAGAGCCAAGTGGAAGTCCATGATTGCCTCTACGTCTTGAAGGGACATGGCACATGAAAAGAAAAATGATACAGAGGCAGCAAGACAGAGACAGAGTGGAAGTCCATGATTGCCTCTACCTCTTGAAGGGACATAACATGAAAAGAAGAAAAATTACTGAGAGCGACAAGAGACAGAGCCAAGTGGAGATCATGATTGCCTCTACATCTTGAAGGGACATGGCACATGAAAAAGAAGAAAAATTACTGAGAGCGACAAGAGACAGAGCCAAGTGGAAGTCCATGATTGCCTCTAAGTCTTGAAGGGACATGGCACATGAAAAGAAGAAAAATGCTGAGAACGACAAGAGACAGAGCCAAGTGGAAGTCCATGATTTACCTCTACGTCTTGAAGGGACATGGCACATGAAAAAGAAAGAAAAAATTACTGAGAGCGACAGAAACAGAGCCGAAGTGATCATGATTGCCTCTACGTCTTGAAGGGACATGGCACATGAAAAGAAAGAAAAATTACTGAGAGTGACAAGAGACAGAGCCAAGTGGAAGTCCATATTGCCTCTACCTCTTGAAGGACATGGCACATGAAAAAGAAAAATTACTGAGAGCGACACGAGACAGGGCCAAGTAGAAGTTCATGATTGCCTCTACGTCTTGAAGGGACATGGCACATGAAATAGAAAAATTACTGAGAGCGACAAGAGACAGAGCCAAGTGGAAGTCCATGATTGCCTCTACGTCTTGAAGGGATATGGCACATGAGAAGAAGAAAAATTACTGAGAGCGACAAGAGACAGAGCCAAGTGGAAGTCCATGATTGCTCCACGTCACGGAGAGGGACATGGCTATGAAAAAAAGAAGAAAAATTACTGAGAGCGACAAGAGACAGAGCCAAGTGGAAGTCCATGATTGCCGCTACGTCTTGAAGGGACATGGCACATGAAAAAGAAGAAAAATCACTGAGAGCGACAAGAGACAGGGCCAAGTAGAAGTTCATGATTGCCTCTACGTCTTGAAGGGACGCATGGCACATGAAAAGAAAAATTACTGAGAGCAACAAGAGACAGAGCCTAGTGGAAGTCCATGATTGCCTCTACCTCTTGAAGGGACATGGCACATGAGAAAAAGAAAAATTACTGAGAGCTACAAGAGACAGAGCCAAGAGTAGAAGTCCATGATTGCCTCTACCTCTTGAAGGGACATGGCTTTTATGAAAAGAGAAAAAGTACTGAGAGCATGGAGATAAGGAGCCAAGTGAGAGTCATGATTGCCTCTACGTCGAAGATGCAGATGGCATGAAAAGAAGGCAGCCACAGAACGACAAGATATAGAGCCAAGTGGAAGTCCATGATTGCCTCCCACCTCTCGAAGGGACATGGCACAAGAAAAGAAGAAAAATTACTGAAAGCGACAAGAGACAGAGCCAAGTGGAAGTCCATGATTGCCTCGACGTCTTGAAGGGACATGGCACATGAAAGAGAAGAAAAATTACTGAGAGCGACAAGAGACAGAGGCAAGTGGAAGTCCATGATTGCCTCTACGTCTTGAAGGGACATGGCACATGAAAAGAAGAAAAAGTACTGAGAGCGACAAGAGACAGAGCCAAGTGAAAGTCCATGATTGCCTCTACCTCTTGAAGGGACATGGCACATGAAAAAGAAGAAAATTACTGCGAGCGACAAGAGACAGAGCCAAGTGGAAGTCCATGATTGCCTCTACGTCTTGAAGGGACATGGCACATGAAAAAGAGAAAAATTACTGAGAGTGACAGAGACAGAGCACAGTGGAAGTCCATGATTGCCTCTACCTCTTGAATGGATATGGCACATGAAAAAGAAGAAAAATTACTGAGAGCGACAAGAGACAGAGCCAAGTGGAAGTCCATGATTGCCTCTACGTCTTGAAGGGACATGGCACATGAAAAAGAAGAAAAATTACTGAGAGCGACAAGAGACAGGGCCAAGTAGAAGTTCATGATTGCCTCTACGTCTTGAAGGGACATGGCACATGAAAAAGAAGAAAAAATACTGAGAGCGACAAGAGACAAAGCCAAGTGGAAGTCCATGATTGCCTCTACGTCTTGAAGGGACATGGCACATGAAATAGAAGAAAAATTACTGAGAGCGACAAGAGACAGAGCCAAGTGGAAGTCCATGATTGCCTCTACGTCTTGAAGGGATATGGCACATGAGAAAGAAGAAAAATTACTGAGAGCGACAAGAGACAGAGCCAAGTGGAAGTCCATGATTGCCTCTACGTCTTGAAGGGACATGGCACATGAAAAAGAAGAAAAATTACTGAGAGCGACAAGAGACAGAGCCAAGTGGAAGTCCATGATTGCCGCTACGTCTTGAAGGGACATGGCACATGAAAAAGAAGAATAATCACTGAGAGCGACAAGAGACAGGGCCAAGTAGAAGTTCATGATTGCCTCTACGTCTTGAAGGGACATGGCACATGAAAAAGAAGAAATATTACTGAGAGCGACAAGAGACAGAGCCAAGTGGAAGTCCATGATTGCCTCTACGTCTTGAAGGGACATGGCACATGAAAAAGAAGAAAAATTACTGAGAGCGACAAGAGACAGAGCCAAGTGGAAGTCCATGATTGCCTCTACCTCTTGAAGGGACATATCACATGAAAAAGAAGAAAAATTACTGAGAGCGACAAGAGACAGAGCCAAGTGGAAGTCCATGATTGCCTCTACGTCTTGAAGGGATATGGCACATGAAAAAGAAGAAAAATTACTGAGAGCGACAAGAGACAGAGCCAAGTGGAATTCCATGATTGCCTCTACCTCTTGAAGGGATATGGCACATGAAATAGAAGAAAAATTACTGAGAGCGACAAGAGACAGGGCCAAGTAGAAGTTCATGATTGCCTCTACGTCTTGAAGGGACATGGCACATGAAAAAGAAGAAAAATTACTGAGAGCGACAAGAGACAGAGCCAAGTGGAAGTCCATGATTGCCTCTACCTCTTGAAGGGATATGGCACATGAAAAAGAAGAAAAATTACTGAGAGCGACAAGAGACAGAGCCAAGTGGAAGTCCATGATTGCCTCTACGTCTTACAGGGACATGGCACATGAAAAAAAGAAAAATTACTGAGAGCGACAAGAGACAGGGCCAAGTAGAAGTTCATGATTGCCTCTACGTCTTGAAGGGACATGGCACATGAAAAAGAAGAAAAATTACTGAGAGCGACAAGAGACAGAGCCAAGTGGAAGTCCATGATTGCCTCTACGTCTTGAAGGGACATGGCACATGAAAAAGAAGAAAAATTACTGAGAGCGACAAGATATAGAGCCAACTGGAAGTTCATGAATGCCTCTATGTCTTGAAGGGACATGGCACATGAAAAAGAAGAAAAATTACTGAGAGCGACAAGAGACAGAGCCAAGTGGAAGTCCATGATTGCCTCTACGTCTTGAAGGGACATGGCACATGAAAAAGAAGAAATTTTACTGAGAGCGACAAGAGACAGAGCCAAGTGGAAGTCCATGATTGCCTCTACGTCTTGAAGGGACATGGCACATGAAAAGGAAGAAAAATTACTGAGAGCGACAAGATATAGCGCCAAGTGGAAGTCCATGATTGCCTCTACCTCTTGAAGGGACATGGCACATGAAAAAGAAGAAAAATTACTGAGAGCGACAAGAGACAGAGCCAAGTGGAAGTCCATGATTGCCTCTACGTCTTGAAGGGACATGGCACATGAAAAAGAAGAAAAATTACTGAGAGCGACAAGAGACAGAGCCAAGTGGAAGTCCATGATTGCCTCTACCTCTTGAAGGCATATGGCACATGAAAAAGAAGAAAAATTACTGAGAGCGACAAGAGACAGGGCCAAGTAGAAGTTCATGATTGCCTCTACGTCTTGAAGGGACATGGCATATGAAAAAGAAGAAAAATTACTGAGAGCGAAAGAGACAGAGCCAAGTGGAAGTCCATGATTGCCTCTACGTCTTGAAGGGACATGGCACATGAAAAAGAAGAAAAATTACTGAGAGCGACAAGAGACAGAGCCAAGTGGAAGTCCATGATTGCCTCTGCGTCTTGAAGGGACATGCAAAAGAAAAGTACTGAGAGCAGAGGCACGAGACAGAGGCCCGTGAAGTTCATGATTGCCTCCTACGTCTTGAAGGGACATGGCACATGGTGAAATAGAAGAAAAATTACTGAGAGCGACAAGGAGACAGAGCCAAGTGGAAGTCACGATTGCCTCTACGTCTTGAAGGGATATGGCACATGAGAAAGAGAGAAAAAAAATTACTGAGAGCGACAAGAGACAGAGCCAAGTGGAAGTCCATGATTGCCTCTGCGTCTTGGAAGGGACATGGCACATGAAAAAGAAGAAAGTTACTGGGGCTTGACAAGAGACAGAGCTGAGTGAAGTCCGCGGTGCCGCTACGTCTTGAAGGGACATGGCACATGAAAAGAAGAAAAATCACTGAGAGCGACAAAGCCAGGAGGCCAAGTAGAGTTCATGATTGCCTCTACATCTTGAAGGGACACAGCACACAGAAAAAGAAGAAAAATTACTGAGAGCAACAAGAGACAAGGCAAGTGGAATTCCATGATTGCCTCTACCTCTTGAAGGGACACCCAGCACATGAAAAAGAAGAAAAATTACTGAGAACGACAAGAGACAGAGCCAAGTGGAAGTCCATGATTGCCTCTACCTCTTGAGGACATATTTTATAAAGAAAAATTTTAGGAACGACAAGAGACAGAAGAGCTAAAATTGGAAGTCACTGATTGCCTCTACGTCTTGAAGGAGATACATTTGCAGAAAAAGAAAAATTAGAGACGACAAGATATAGAGCCAAGTGGAAGTCCATGATTGCCTCCCACCTCTCAGAAGGGTTGTCTTTGCCAGAAAAGAAAGGAAGTACTGAAAGCAGCAGAGACAGAGAGACAGAGTGAGAGTCACTGATTGCCTCCCTCGTCTTGAAGGGACATGCATTGTAGAAAAGAAAGTACTGAGAGCGACAAAGACAAGGCCAGTGGAAGTCCATGATTGCCTCTACGTCTTGAAGGGACATGGCACATGAAAAAGTACTGAGAACGACAAGAGACAGAGCCGTGGAAGTCATGATTGCCTCTACGTCTTAGAGGACATGGCACAAAGAAAAGTACTGAAGACGACAAGAGACAGGAGGCCAAGTGGAAGTCCATGATTGCTCTGCCTCTTGAAGGACATAGCTATGAAAAAGAAGGAAAATTACTGAGAACGACAAGAGACAGAGCCAGTGGAAGTCTGATTGCCTCTACATCTTTGAAGGGACATGGCACATGAAAAAAGAAGAAAAATTACTGAGAGTGACAAGAGACAGAGCCAAGTGGAAGTCCATGATTGCCTCTACCTCTTGAATGGATATGGCACATGAAAAGAAGAAAAATTACTGAGAGCAGCCAAGGAGACAGAGCCAAGTGAGTCATGATTGCCTCCTACGTCTTGAAGGGACATGGCACATGAAAAGAAGAAGACAGGAACGACAAGAGACAGGGCAGTAAAGTTCATGATTGCCTCTACGTCTTGAAGGGACATGGCACACAGAAAGAAGAAAAAATACTGAGAGCGACAAGAGACAGAGCCAAGTGGAAGTCCATGATTGCCTCTACGTCTTGAAGGGACATGGCACATGAAGAAGAAAAATTACTGAGAGCGACAAGATATAGAGCCAAGAGGAAGTTCATGATTGCCTCTATGTCTTGAAGGGTCATGGCACATGAAAAAGAAGAAATATTACTGAGAGCGACAAGAGACAGAGCAAAGTGGATGTCCATGATTGCCTCTACGTCTTGAAGGGACATGGCATGAAAAGGAAGAAAAATTACTGAGAGCGACAAGATATGAAATGAGTGAGTTCATGATTGCCTCTACGTCTTGAAGGACATGGCATGAAAAGAAGAAAAGGTACTGAGAGCGACAAGAGACAGAGCCAGGTAGGTCATGATTGCCTCTACGTCTTGAAGGGACATGGCACATGAAAAAGAAGAAATATTACTGAGAACGACAAGAGACAGAGCCAAGTAGAGTCATGATTGCCTCTACGTCTTGAAGTGACATGGCACATGAAAAAGAAAGAAAAATTACTGAGAGCGACAAAGACAGAGCCAAGTGAAGTCCATGATTGCCTCTACCTCTTGAAGGGACATATCACATGAAAAAGAAGAAAAATTGCTGAGGACGACAAGAGACAGAGCCAGGTGAAGTCCATGATTGCCTCTAAATGTTGAAGGGACATGGCACATGAAAAGAAGAAAATTGCTGAGGACGACAAGAGACAGACAAGTGGAATTCCATGATTGCCTCTACCTCTTGAAGGGATATAGCACATGAAAAAGAAGAAAAATTACTGAGAGCGACAAGAGACAGGGCCAAGTAGAAGTTCATGAAGATTGCCTCTGCGTCTTGAAGGGACATGGCACATGAAAAAGAAGAAAAAGGTACTGAAGACACAAGAGACAGAGCCAAGTGGAAGTCCATGATTGCCTCTACCTCTTGAAAGGATATGGCACATGAAAAAAGAAGAAAAATTACTGAGAGCGACAAGAGACAGAGCCAGAAGTGGAAGTCCATGATTACCTCTACGTCTTGAAGGGACATGGCACATGAAAAAAGAAAAATTACTGAAACGACAAGAGACAGGGCCAAGTGAAAGTTCATGAGTGCCTCTACGTCTTGAAGGGACATACATGAAAAAGAAAAGTACTGAGAGCGACAAGAGACAGAGCCAAGTGAAGTCCATGATTGCCTCTACGTCTTGAAGGGACATGGCACATGAAAAGGAAGAAAAATTACTGAGAACGACAAGATATGGAGCCAACTGGAAGTTCATGAATGCCTCTATGTCTTGAAGGACATAACACATGAAAAAGAAAGAAAAATTACTGAGGAACGACAAGAGACAGAGCCAGTGGAGATGTGATTATACGTCTTGAAGGACATGGCATGAAAAGAAGAAATATTGAGAGCGACAGAAGACAGAGGCAAGTGAAGTCCATGATTGCCTCTGCGTCTTGAAGGGACATGGCACATGAAAAGGAAGAAAAATTACTGAGAGCGACAAGATATAGAGCCAAGTGGAAGTCCATGATTGCCTCTACCTCTTGAAGGGACATGGCACATGAAAAAGAAGAAAAATTACTGAGAGCGACAAGAGACAGAGCCAAATGGAAGTCCATGATTGCCTCTACGTCTTGAAGGGACATGGCACATGAAAAAGAAGAAAAATTACTGAGAGCGACAAGAGACAGAGCCAAGTGGAAGTCCATGATTGCCTCTACCTCTTGAAGGCATATGGCACATGAAAAAGAAGAAAAATTACTGAGAGCGACAAGAGACAGGGCCAAGTAGAAGTTCATGATTGCCTCTACGTCTTGAAGGGACATGGCACATGAAAAAGAAGAAAAATTACTGAGAGCGAAAGAGACAGAGCCAAGTGGAAGTCCATGATTGCCTCTACGTCTTGAAGGGACATGGCACATGAAAAAGAAGAAAAATTACTGAGAGCGACAAGAGACAGAGCCAAGTGGAAGTCCATGATTGCCTCTGCGACTTGAAGGGACATGGCACATGAAAAAGAAGAAAAATTACTGAGAGCGACAAGAGACAGGGCCAAGTAGAAGTTCATGATTGCCTCTACGTCTTGAAGGGACATGGCACATGAAAAAGAAGAAAAATTACTGGTAGCGACAAGAGACAGAGCCAAGTGGAAGTCCATGATTGCCTCTACGTCTTGAAGGGACATGGCACATGAAAAAGAAGAAATATTACTGAGAGCGACAAGAGACAGAGCCAAGTGGAAGTCCATGATTGCCTCTACGTCTTGAAGGGACATGGCACATGAAAAGGAAGAAAAATTACTGAGAGCGACAAGATATAGAGCCAAGTGGAAGTTCATGATTGCCTCTACGTCTTGAAGGGACATGGCACATGAAAAAGAAGAAAAATTACTGAGAGCGACAAGAGACAGAGCCAAGTGGAAGTCCATGATTGCCTCTACGTCTTGAAGGGACATGGCACATGAAAAAGAAGAAATATTACTGAGAGCGACAAGAGACAGAGCCAAGTGGAAGTCCATGATTGCCTCTACGTCTTGAAGGGACATGGCACATGAAAAAGAAGAAAAATTACTGAGAGCGACAAGAGACAGAGCCAAGTGGAAGTCCATGATTGCCTCTACCTCTTGAAGGGACATGGCACATGAAAAAGAAGAAAAATTACTGAGAGCGACAAGAGACAGAGCCAAGTGGAAGTCCATGATTGCCTCTACGTCTAGAAGGGACATGGCACATGAAAAAGAAGAAAAATTACTGAGAGCGACAAGAGACAGAGCCAAGTGGAAGTCCATGATTGCCTCTACCTCTTGAAGGGATATGGCACATGAAAAAGAAGAAAAATTACTGAGAGCGACAAGAGACAGGGCCAAGTAGATGTTCATGATTGCCTCTACGTCTCTGAAGGGACATGGCACATGAAAAAGAAGAAAAATTACTGAGAGCGACAAGACAGAGCCAAGGAAGTCCATGATTGCCTCTACGTCTTGAAGGGACACAGAAGACAGAAAAGAAGAAAATGGCCGAGAGCGACAAGAGACAGAGCCAAGTGGAAGTCCATGATTGCCTCTGCGTCTTGAAGGGACATGGCACATGAAAAAAAGAAGAAACATTACTGAGAGCGACAAGAGACATTGTATTAAGTAGAAGTTCATGATTGCCTCTACGTCTTGAAGGACATGTGCATGAAAATATGTTAAAAATTACTGAGAAAACACACAAGAGATAGGCCAAGTGATGTCCAGCATTGCCTCTACCTCTTGAAGGGACATGGCACATGAAAAAGAAGAAAATTACTGAGAGCGACAAGGCCAAGTAGAAGTTCACAGATTACCATGTCTTGAAGGGACATGGCACATGAAAAGAAGACAAAATACTGGGAGCACAAGAGACAGAGCCAAGTGGAAGTCCATGATTGCCTCTACGTCTTGAAGGGACATGGCACAGAAGAAGAAGAATTACTGAGAGCGACAAAGGGAGACAGAGCGAAGTGGAAGTCCATGATTGGTTTCTACGTCTTGAAGGGACATGGCACATGAAAGAGAAGAAAAATTACTGAGAGTGACAAGAGACAGAAAGCCAAGTGGAAGTCCATGATTGCCTCTACGTCTTGAAGGACATGGCACAGAAAAGAAATAAAAATATCACAGAGCTACAAGAGAACAGAGCCAAGCAGAAAGTCCATGATTGCCTCTACGTCTTGAAGGACATGGCACATGAAAAAGAAGAAAAATTACTGAGAGAGCGACAAGAGACAGAGCCAAGTGGAAGTCCATGATTGCCTCTACCTCTTGAAGGACATGGCACATGAAAAAGAAGAAAATTACTGAGAGCACACAAGAGACAGGGCCAAGTAGAAGTTCATGATTGCCTCTAAGGCCTTGAAGGGACATGGCACATGAAATAGAAGGAAAATTACTGAGAGCGACAAGAGACAGAGCCAAGTGGAAGTCCATGATTGCCTCTACCTCATGAAGAGACATGGCACATGAAAAAGAAGAAAAATAATACTTGAGATAACAAGAGACAGAGCCAAGTGGAAGTCCATGGTTGCCTCTACGTCTTGAAGGGACATGGCACATGAAAAGAAGAAAATTACTGAGAGCGACAAGAGACAGAGCTGGGTGGAAGTCCATGGATTGCTTCCAGTCTGAAGAATATGGAAAATATGAAAAAGGAGAAAAATTACTGGAGAGCACATAAGATGGAGAGAGCTATGGAAATTTGATTGCCTCACTTCGAAGGACATGGCATGAAGAAAAGAAGAAAATTACTGAAAGCGACACGGAGACAGAGCCAAGGCAGAACCATGATTGCCTCTACGTCTTGAAGGGACATGGTACATGAAAAAGAAGAAGAATTACTGAGAGCGACAAGAGACAGAGCCAAGTGGAAGTCCATGATTGCCTCTACGTCTTGAAGGACATGGCACATGAAAGCAGAAGAAAAATTACTGAGAGCGACAAGAGACAGAGCCAAGTGGAAGTCCATGATTGCCTCTACGTCATGAAGAGAATAGCGGCACATGAAAAGAAGAAAATTACTGAGAGCGACAAGAGACAGAGCCAAGTGGAAGTCCATGATTGCCTCTGCGTCTTGAAGGGACATGGCACAAGAAAAAGAAGAAAAATTACTGAGAGCGACAAGAGACAGGCCAAGTAGTTCACACGCTCTACGTCTTGAAGGACATGGCACATGAAAAAGAAGAAAAAATTACTGAGAGCGACAAGAGACAGGCCAAGTGGATGTCCATGATTGCCTCTACCTCTTGAAGGGATACGTGGCACATGAAAAAGAAGAAAGATTACTGAGAGCGACAAGAGACAGGGCCAAGTAGAAGTTCATGATTGCCTTGCTGTCTTGAAGGGACATGGCACATGAAAAAGAAGAAACATTACTGAGATGACAAGAGACAGAGCTAAGTGGAAGTCCATGATTGCCTCTACGTTCTGAAGGGACATGGCAAGAAAAAGCAGTAGCCATCATCATAAGCGACAAGAGACAGAGTCAAGTAGTCCATGATTGCCTCTACGTCTTGAAGGGACATGGTACATGAAAAAGAAGAAAAATTACTGAGAGCGACACGAGACAGGGCTGGTAGAAGTTCATGATTATTTCACGTCTTGAAGGGACATGGCACATGAAATAGAAGAAAATTACTGAGAGCGACAAGAGACAGAGCCAAGTGGAAGTCCATGATTGCCTCTACGTCTTGATGGGATATGACACATGAGAAAGAAGAAAAATTACTGAGAGCGACAAGAGACAGAGCCAAGTGGAAGTCCATGATTGCCTCTACGTCTTGAAGGGACATGGCACATGAAAAAGAAGAAAAATTACTGAGAGCGACAAGAGACAGAGCCAAGTGGAAGTCCATGATTGCCTCTACGTCTTGAAGGGACATGGCACATGAAAAAGAAGAAAAATCACTGAGAGCGACAAGAGACAGGGCCAAGTAGAAGTTCATGATTGCCTCTACGTCTTGAAGGGACATGGCACATGAAAAAGAAGAAAAATTACTGAGAGCGACAAGAGACAGAGCCAAGTGGAAGTCCATGATTGCCTCTACCTCATGAAGAGACATGGCACATGAAAAAGAAGAAAAATTACTGAGAGCGACAAGAGACAGAGCCAAGTGGAAGTCCATGGTTGCCTCTACGTCTTGAAGGGACATGGTACATGAAAAAGAAGAAGAATTACTGAGAGCGACAAGAGACAGAGCCAAGTGGAAGTCCATGATTGCCTCTACGTCTTGAAGGGACATGGCACATGAAAGAGAAGAAAAATTACTGAGAGCGACAAGAGACAGGGCCAAGTGGAAGTCCATGATTGCCTCTACGTCTTGAAGGGACATGGCACATGAAAAAGAAGAAAAATTACTGAGAGCGACAAGAGACAGAGCCAAGTGGAAGTCCATGATTGCCTCTACCTCTTGAAGGGACATGGCACATGAAAAAGAAGAAAAATTACTGAGAGCGACAAGAGACAGGGCCAAGTAGAAGTTCATGATTGCCTCTACGTCTTGAAGGGACATGGCACATGAAAAAGAAGAAAAATTACTGAGAGCGACAAGAGACAGGGCCAAGTGGATGTCCATGATTGCCTCTACCTCTTGAAGGGACATGGCACATGAAAAAGAAGAAAGATTACTGAGAGCGACAAGAGACTGGGCCAAGTAGAAGTTCATGATTGCCTCTACGTCTTGAAGGGACATGGCACATGAAAAAGAAGAAACATTACTGAGAGCGACAAGAGACAGAGCCAAGTGGAAGTCCATGATTGCCTCTACGTCTTGAAGGGATATGGCACATGAAAAAGAAGAAGAATTACTGAGAGCGACAAGAGACAGAGCCAAGTGGAAGTCCATGATTGCCTCTACGTCTTGAAGGGACATGGCACATGAAAGAGAAGAAAAATTACTGAGAGCGACAAGAGACAGAGCCAAGTGGAAGTCCATGATTGCCTCTACGTCTTGAAGGGACATGGCACATGAAAAAGAAAAAAAAATTACTGAGAGCGACAAGAGACTGAGCCAAGTGGAAGTCCATGATTGCCTCTACGTCTTGAAGGGACATGGCACATGAAAAAGAAGTAAAATTACTGAGAGCGACAAGAGACAGAGCCAAGTGGAAGTCCATGATTGCCTCTACCTCTTGAAGGGAAATGGCACATGAAAAAGAAGAAAAATTACTGAGAGCGACACGAGACAGGGCCAAGTAGAAGTTCATGATTGCCTCTACCTCTTGAAGGGACATGGCACATGAAAAAGAAGAAAAATTACTGAGAGCGACAAGAGACAGAGCCAAGTGGAAGTCCATGATTGCCTCTACGTCTTGAAGGGATATGACACATGAGAAAGAAGAAAAATTACTGAGAGCGACAAGAGACAGAGCCAAGTGGAAGTCCATGATTGCCTCTACGTCTTGAAGGGACATGGCACATGAAAAAGAAGAAAAATTACTGAGAGCGACAAGAGACAGAGCCAAGTGGAAGTCCATGATTGCCTCTACGTCTTGAAGGGACATGGCACATGAAAAAGAAGAAAAATTACTGAGAGCGACAAGAGACAGGGCCAAGTAGAAGTTCATGATTGCCTCTACCTCTTGAAGAGACATGGCACATGAAAAAGAAGAAAAATTACTGAAAGCGACAAGAGACAGAGCCAAGTGGAAGTCCATGGTTGCCTCTACCTCTTGAAGGGACATGGCACATGAAAAAGAAGAAAAATTACTGAGAGCGACAAGAGACAGAGCCAAGTGGAAGTCCATGATTGCCTCTACGTCTTGAAGGGACATGGCACATGAAAAAGAAGAAAAATTACTGAGAGCGACAAGATATAGAGCCAAGTGGACATCCATGATTGCCTCTACCTCTCGAAGGGACATGGCACATGAAAAAGAAGAAAAATTACTGAAAGCGACACGAGACAGAGCCAAGTGGAAGAACCATGATTGCCTCTCGTCTTGAAGGGACATGGTACATGAAAAAGAAGAAAAAGATTACTAAAAGACGACAGAGAGACAGAGCCAAGTGGAGAGTCCGCAGTTGCCTCTACGTCTTGAAGGGGCCTTGGCACATGAAAGAGAAAAATTACTGGGAAGCGACGAGGCAGAGAGCCAAGTGAAGTCCACGGTCCTCTACGTCATGAAAGGACATGGCACATGAAAAAGAAGAAAAATTACTGAGAGCGACAAGAGACAGAGCCAGGTGGAGGTCGCAGTTGCCTCTGCGTCTTCGAAGGGACATGGCACATGAAGAAAAGTACAAGGCGACAGAACTGGGGGCCAAGTAAAAGTTCATGATTGCACATCTACGTCTTGAAGGGACATGGCACATGAAAAAGAAGAAAAATTCACAAGGCAGCAGAGACAAGGCCAAGTGGATGTCAAGTTGCCTCTACCTCTTGAAGGGACATGGCACATGAAAGAAAGATTACTGAGAGCGACAAGAGACAGGGCCAAGTAGAAGTTCATGATTGCCTCTACGTCTTGAAGGGACATGGCACATGAAAAAGAAGAAACATTACTGGGAGGCGACAAGGGCAGAGCCAGAAGTGGAAGTCCATGATTTCCTCTACGTCTTGAAGGGACATGGCACATGAAAAAGAAGAAGAATTACTGAGAGCGACAAGAGACAGAGTCCAAGTGGAAGTCCATGATTGCCTCTACGTCTTGAAGGGACATGGTACATGAAAAGAAGAAAAATTACTGAGAGCGACACGAGACAGGGCCAAGTAAGAAGTTCATAGTTGCCTCTACGTCTTGAAGGGACATGGCATGAAATGAAGAAAAATTACTGAGAGCGACAGAGACAGAGCCAAGTGGAAGTCCATGATTGCCTCTACGTCTTGATGGGATATGACACATGAGAAAGAAGAAAAAAAGAGTACTGAGAGCGACAAGAGAGACAGAGCCAAGTGGAAGTCCATGATTACCTCTACGTCTTCAGGACATGGCACATGAAAAAGAAGAAAAATTACTGAGAGCGACAAGGGGAGCAGAGCCAAAGGTGATCCATGATTGCCTCTACGTCTTGAAGGGACATGGCACATGAAAAAGAAGAAAAATCACTGAGAGCGACAAGAGACAGGGCCAAGTAGAAGTTCATGATTGCCTCTCGTCTTGAAGAGACTATGGCACATGAAAAAGAAGAAAAACTACTGAGAACGACAAGAGACAAGGGCCGGTGAGTAAACTGATTGCCTCTACCTCATGAAGAGACCGCACATGAAAAAGAAGAAAATTGCCCCAAGGCGACAAGAGACAGAGCCAAGTGGAAGTCCATGGTTGCCTCTACGTCTTGAAGGGACATGGTACATGAAAAGAAAGAAGAATTACTGAGAGCGACAAGAGACAGAGCCAGGTGGAAGTCCATGATTGCCTCTACGTCTTGAAGGGACATGGCATGAAAGAGAAAAATTACTGAGAACGACAAGAGACAGAGCCAAGTGGAAGTCCATGATTGCCTCTACGTCTTGAAGGACATGGCACACATGAAAAAGAAGAAAAATTACTGAGAGCGACAAAGAGACAGAGCCAAGTGAAGTCCATGATTGCCTCTACCTCTTGAAGGGACATGGCACATGAAAAAGAAGAAAAATTACTGAGAGCGACAAGAGACAGGGCCAAGTAAAGTTCATGATTGCCTCTACGTCTTGAAGGGACATAGCACATGAAAAGAAGAAAAAAATTACTGAGAACGACAAGAGACAGGGCCAAGTGGATGTCCATGATTGCCTCTACCTCTTGAAGGACATAGCATGAAAAGAAAGAAAGATTACTGAGAGCGACAAGAGACAGGGCCAGAAGTAGAAGTTCATGATTGCCTCTCGTCTTGAAGGGACATAGCACATGAAAAAGAGAAACATTACTGAAGACGACAAGGAGACAGAGCCAAGTGGAAATCACTGAGGTGCCTCTACGTCTTCGAAGGGATATGGCTTGCAGAAAAGAATTACTGGGAACGACAAAAGACAGAGCCAAGTGGAAGTCATGATTGCCTCGTCTTGGAAAGGACATGGCACATGAAGAAGAAAAATTGCTAGGAACGACAAGAGACAGAGCCAGGTGAAGTCCATGATTGCCTCTACGTCTTGAAGGGACACATGGCACATGAAGAAAAAATTACTGAGAGCGACAAGAGACTGAGCCAAGTGGAAGTCCATGATTGCCTCTACGTCTTGAAGGGACATGGCACATGAAAAAGAAGTAAAATTACTGAGAGCGACAAGAGACAGAGCCAAGTGGAAGTCCATGATTGCCTCTACCTCTTGAAGGGAAATGGCACATGAAAAAGAAGAAAAATTACTGAGAGCGACACGAGACAGGGCCAAGTAGAAGTTCCTGATTGCCTCTACCTCTTGAAGGGACATGGCACATGAAAAAGAAGAAAAATTACTGAGAGCGACAAGAGACAGAGCCAAGTGGAAGTCCATGATTGCCTCTACGTCTTGAAGGGATATGACACATGAGAAAGAAGAAAAATTACTGAGAGCGACAAGAGACAGAGCCAAGTGGAAGTCCATGATTGCCTCTACGTCTTGAAGGGACATGGCACATGAAAAAGAAGAAAAATTACTGAGAGCGACAAGAGACAGAGCCAAGTGGAAGTCCATGATTGCCTCTACGTCTTGAAGGGACATGGCACATGAAAAAGAAGAAAAATTACTGAGAGCGACAAGAGACAGGGCCAAGTAGAAGTTCATGATTGCCTCTACCTCTTGAAGAGACATGGCACATGAAAAAGAAGAAAAATTACTGAGAGCGACAAGAGACAGAGCCAAGTGGAAGTCCATGATTGCCTCTACGTCTTGAAGGGACATGGCACATGAAAAAGAAGAAAAATTACTGAGAGCGACAAGATATAGAGCCAAGTGGACATCCATGATTGCCTCTACCTCTCGAAGGGACATGGCACATGAAAAAGAAGAAAAATTACTGAAAGCGACAAGAGACAGAGCCAAGTGGAAGTCCATGATTGCCTCTACCTCTTGAAGGGACATGGTACATGAAAAAGAAGAAGAATTACTGAGAGCGACAAGAGACAGAGCCAAGTGGAAGTCCATGATTGCCTCTACGTCTTGAAGGGACATGGCACATGAAAGTGAAGAAAAATTACTGAGAGTGACAAGAGACAGAGCCAAGTGGAAGTCCATGATTGCCTCTACCTCTTGAAGGGATATGGCACATGAAAAAGAAGAAAAATTACTGAGAGCGACAAGAGACAGAGCCAAGTGGAAGTCCATGATTGCCTCTACGTCTTGAAGGGACATGGCACATGAAAAGGAAGAAAAATTACTGAGAGCGACAAGAGACAGGGCCAAGTAGAAGTTCATGATTGCCTCTACGTCTTGAAGGGACATGGCACATGAAAAAGAAGAAAAATTACTGAGAGCGACAAGAGACAGAGCCAAGTGGAAGTCCATGATTGCCTCTACATCTTGAAGGGATATGGCACATGAAAAAGAAGAAAAATTACTGAGAGCGACAAGAGACAGAGCCAAGTGGAAGTCCATGATTGCCTCTACGTCTTGAAGGGACATGGCACATGAAAAAGAAGAAAAATTACTGAGAGCGACAAGAGACAGAGCCAAGTGGAAGTCCATGATTGCCTCTACCTCTTGAAGGGATATGGCACATGAAAAAGAAGAAAAATTACTGAGAGCGACAAGAGACAGAGCCAAGTGGAAGTCCATGATTGCCTCTACCTCTTGAAGGGACATGGCACATGAAAAAGAAGAAAAATTACTGAGAGTGACAAGAGACAGAGCCAAGTGGAAGTCCATGATTGCCTCTACCTCTTGAAGGGATATGGCACATGAAAAAGAAGAAAAATTACTGAGAGCGACAAGAGACAGAGCCAAGTGGAAGTCCATGATTGCCTCTACGTCTTGAAGGGACATGGCACATGAAAAAGAAGAAAAATTACTGAGAGCGACAAGAGACAGGGCCAAGTAGAAGTTCATGATTGCCTCTACGTCTTGAAGGGACATGGCACATGAAAAAGAAGAAAAATTACTGAGAGCGACAAGAGACAGAGCCAAGTGGAAGTCCATGATTGCCTCTACGTCTTGAAGGTACATGGCACATGAAAAGGAAGAAAAATTACTGAGAGCGACAAGATATAGAGCCTAGTGGAAGTTCATGATTGCCTCTACGTCTTGAAGGGACATGGCACATGAAAAAGAAGAAAAATTACTGAAAGCGACAAGAGAGTGAGCCAAGTGGAAGTCCATGATTGCCTCTACGTCTTGAAGGGACATGGCACATGAAAAAGAAGAAAAATTACTGAGAGCGACAAGAGACAGAGCCAAGTGAAAGTCCATGATTGCCTCTACCTCTTGAAGGGACATGGCACATGAAAAAGAAGAAAAATTACTGAGAGCGACAAGAGACAGAGCCAAGTGGAAGTCCATGATTGCCTCTACGTCTTGAAGGGACATGGCACATGAAAAAGAAGAAAAATTACTGAGTGCGACAAGAGACAGAGCCAAGTGGAAGTCCATGATTGCCTCTACGTCTTGAAGGGATATGGCACATGAAAAAGAAGAAAAATTACTGAGAGCGACAAGAGACAGGGCCAAGTAGAAGTTCATGATTGCCTCTGCGTCTTGAAGGGACATGGCACATGAAAAAGACAAAAAATTACTGAGAGCGACAAGAGACAGAGCCAAGTGGAAGTCCATGATTGCCTCTACGTCTTGAAGGGACATGGCACATGAAAAAGAAGAAAAATTACTGAGAGCGACAAGAGTCAGAGCCAAGTGGAAGTCCATGATTGCCTCTGCGTCTTGAAGGGACATGGCACATGAAAAAGAAGAAAAATTACTGAGAGCGACAAGAGACAGGGCCAAGTAGAAGTTCATGATTGCCTCTACGTCTTGAAGGGACATGGCACATGAAAAAGAAGAAAAATTACTGAGAGCGACAAGAGACAGAGCCAAGTGGAAGTCCATGATTGCCTCTACCTCTTGAAGGGACATGGCACATGAAAAAGAAGAAAAATTACTGAGAGTGACAAGAGACAGAGCCAAGTGGAAGTCCATGATTGCCTCTACCTCTTGAAGGGATATGGCACATGAAAAAGAAGAAAAATTACTGAGAGCGACAAGAGACAGAGCCAAGTGGAAGTCCATGATTGCCTCTACGTCTTGAAGGGACATGGCACATGAAAAAGAAGAAAAATTACTGAGAGCGACAAGAGACAGGGCCAAGTAGAAGTTCATGATTGCCTCTACGTCTTGAAGGGACATGGCACATGAAAAAGAAGAAAAATTACTGAGAGCGACAAGAGACAGAGCCAAGTGGAAGTCCATGATTGCCTCTACGTCTTGAAGGTACATGGCACATGAAAAGGAAGAAAAATTACTGAGAGCGACAAGATATAGAGCCTAGTGGAAGTTCATGATTGCCTCTACGTCTTGAAGGGACATGGCACATGAAAAAGAAGAAAAATTACTGAGAGCGACAAGAGAGAGAGCCAAGTGGAAGTCCATGATTGCCTCTACGTCTTGAAGGGACATGGCACATGAAAAAGAAGAAAAATTACTGAGAGCGACAGAGCCAAGTGAAAGTCCATGATTGCCTCTACCTCTTGAAGGGACATGGCACATGAAAAAGAAGAAAAATTACTGAGAGCGACAAGAGACAGAGCCAAGTGGAAGTCCATGATTGCCTCTACGTCTTGAAGGGACATGGCACATGAAAAAGAAGAAAAATTACTGAGTGCGACAAGAGACAGAGCCAAGTGGAAGTCCATGATTGCCTCTACGTCTTGAAGGGATATGGCACATGAAAAAGAAGAAAAATTACTGAGAGCGACAAGAGACAGAGCCAAGTGGAAGTCCATGATTGCCTCTACGTCTTGAAGGGACATGGCACATGAAAAAGAAGAAAAATTACTGAGAGCGACAAGAGTCAGAGCCAAGTGGAAGTCCATGATTGCCTCTGCGTCTTGAAGGGACATGGCACATGAAAAAGAAGAAAAATTACTGAGAGCGACAAGAGACAGGGCCAAGTAGAAGTTCATGATTGCCTCTACGTCTTGAAGGGACATGGCACATGAAAAAGAAGAAAAATTACTGAGAGCGACAAGAGACAGAGCCAAGTGGAAGTCCATGATTGCCTCTACGTCTTGAAGGGACATGGCACATGAAAAAGAAGAAATATTACTGAGAGCGACAAGAGACAGAGCCAAGTGGAAGTCCATGATTGCCTCTACGTCTTGAAGGGACATGGCACATGAAAAAGAAGAAAAATTACTGAGACCGACAAGAGACAGAGCCAAGTGGAAGTCCATGATTGCCTCTACCTCTTGAAGGGACATGGCACATGAAAAAGAAGAAAAATTACTGAGAGCGACAAGAGACAGAGCCAAGTGGAAGTCCATGATTGCCTCTACGTCTTGAAGGGACATGGCACATGAAAAAGAAGAAAAATTACTGAGAGCGACAAGAGACAGAGCCAAGTGGAAGTCCATGATTGCCTCTACGTCTTGAAGGGACATGGCACATGAAAATGAAGAAAAATTACTGAGAGCGACAAGAGACAGAGCCAAGTGGAAGTCCATGATTGCCTCTACATCTTGAAGGGACATGGCACATGAAAAAGAAGAAAAATTACTGAGAGCGACAAGAGACAGAGCCAAGTGGAAGTCCATGATTGCCTCTACGTCTTGAAGGGACATGGCACATGAAAAAGAAGAAAACTTACTGAGAGCGACAAGAGACAGAGCCAAGTGGAAGTCCATGATTGCCTCTACGTCTTGAAGGGACATGTCACATGAAAAAGAAGAAAAATTACTGAGAGCGACAAGAGACAGAGCCAAGTGGAAGTCCATGATTGCCTCTACATCTTGAAGGGACATGGCACATGAAAAAGAAGAAAAATTACTGAGAGCGACAAGAGACAGAGCCAAGTTGAAGTCCATGATTGCCTCTACGTCTTGAAGGGACATGGCACATGAAAAAGAAGAAAAATTACTGAGAGCGACAAGAGACAGAGCCAAGTGGAAGTCCATGATTGCCTCTACGTCTTGAAGGGACATGGCACATGAAAAAGAAGAAAAATTACTGAGAGCGACAAGAGACAGAGCCAAGTGGAAGTCCATGATTGCCTCTACGTCTTGAAGGGACATGGCACATGAAAAAGAAGAAAAATTACTGAGAGCGACAAGAGACAGAGCCAAGTGGAAGTCCATGATTGCCTCTACCTCTTGAAGGGACATGGCACATGAAAAAGAAGAAAAATTACTGAGAGCGACAAGAGACAGAGCCAAGTGGAAGTCCATGATTGCCTCTACGTCTTGAAGGGACATGGCACATGAAAAAGAAGAAAAATTACTGAGAGCGACAAGAGACAGAGCCAAGTGGAAGTCCATGATTGCCTCTACCTCTTGAAGGGATATGGCACATGAAAAAGAAGAAAAATTACTGAGAGCGACAAGAGACAGAGCCAAGTGGAAGTCCATGATTGCCTCTACGTCTTGAAGGGACATGGCACATGAAAAAGAAGAAAAATTACTGAGAGCGACAAGAGACAGGGCCAAGTAGATGTTCATGATTGCCTCTACGTCTTGAAGGGACATGGCACATGAAAAAGAAGAAAAATTACTGAGAGCGACAAGAGACAGAGCCAAGTGGAAGTCCATGATTGCCTCTACGTCTTGAAGGGACATGGCACATGAAAAAGAAGAAATATTACTGAGAGCGACAAGAGACAGAGCCAAGTGGAAGTCCATGATTGCCTCTACGTCTTGAAGGGACATGGCACATGAAAAAGAAGAAAAATTACTGAGAGCGACAAGAGACAGAGCCAAGTGGAAGTCCATGATTCCCTCTACCTCTTGAAGGGACATGGCACATGAAAAAGAAGAAAAATTACTGAGAGCGACAAGAGACAGAGCCAAGTGGAAGTCCATGATTGCCTCTACCTCTTGAAGGGATATGGCACATGAAAAAGAAGAAAAATTACTGAGAGCGACAAGAGACAGGGCCAAGTAGAAGTTCATGATTGCCTCTACGTCTTGAAGGGACATGGCACATGAAAAAGAAGAAAAATTACTGAGAGCGACAAGAGACAGAGCCAAGTGGAAGTCCATGATTGCCTCTACGTCTTGAAGGGACATGGCACATGAAAAAGAAGAAAAATTACTGAGAGCGACAAGAGACAGAGCCAAGTGGAAGTCCATGATTGCCTCTGCGTCTTGAAGGGACATGGCACATGAAAAAGAAGAAAAATTACTGAGAGCGACATGAGACAGGGCCAAGTAGAATTTCATGATTGCCTCTACGTCTTGAAGGGACATGGCACATGAAAAAGAAGAAAAATTACTGAGAGCGACAAGAGACAGGGCCAAGTGGAAGTCCATGATTGCCTCTACGTCTTGAAGGGACATGGCACATGAAAAAGAAGAAAAATTACTGAGAGCGACAAGAGACAGGGCCAAGTAGAAGTTCATGATTGCCTCTACGTCTTGAAGGGACATGGCACATGAAAAAGAAGAAAAATTACTGAGAGCGACAAGAGACAGAGCCAAGTGGAAGTCCATGATTGCCTCTACGTCTTGAAGGGACATGGCACATGAAAAAGAAGAAAAATTACTGAGAGCGACAAGAGACAGAGCCAAGTGGAAGTCCATGATTGCCTCTACGTCTTGAAGGGACATGGCACATGAAAAAGAAGAAATATTACTGAGAGCGACAAGAGACAGAGCCAAGTGGATGTTTTGAAGGGACATGCCACAAGAAGAAGAACAAGAACAAGAAGAAGAAGAAGAAGAATTTGATAAATATTTCTAATTAAAACGAAGATGTCATTTATGTAGCTTACATATATATTAGGGCTATTAGGGTTATTAAGGATTTTATTTTTTAAATGTGCCATATAATAATTACAAAAGAGAGGACTTAAAAGAGATTCAAAAGCAATCTATTTGAGTATAAATATTACCTAAGGGAGCCATGAAAAGGTACTAGAGTGGTGCATGCTAATCATATTTTTTCAACAGTGGGTTTAATATTGATTGGTTGGAAAGTAATATGATTGTATACATCACGGATAATGATGTCAATCATTTCATGAACGGGAACATTCGTGAATAAATTTGTTACATCCAAAGATGCGATTATTTGATAGTTTAGTTTTACAAAATGGAGAATTTGTATAAATTAATGAATTTAATGTGCAGTTAATAACATATTGAAGTATTTTAGAAAAATATATATTTCACTATTCGATGATATAATTATTACAAAAAATAAAATAATAAGACACTGTTAAAGAACAAACACGCGGCTGGAGCGCGAGAGAAAATATGACAATTATTCTGGGTCGGGCTAAACCTCTCTTTAATAATCCTCAGAGAAAGCCTTTTCCTGTCTCGATCAGCATGGCTGATGCTAACCTCTAAGAAAGTGACTCATTGTGCCTTCTCAAGCTAATGACCTCAGCTCACATGAAGTGGAAAGATTATATTGAATTCATTGCTAAGTCTGCTGCGAGAAAAGCTAATTCACTCTGTCATGAAAGAATTTTTTTCTTTAAAATCTACCATACATATCTGTCAGTGTATTGAGTGTAATAGATAGATAGATAGATAGATAGATAGATAGATAGATAGATAGATAGATAGATAGATAGATGTAAAAAGACTGAGATAGATAGATAGATAGATAGATAGATAGATAGATAGATAGATAGATAGATAAAGACAGTTATTTTATAGAAACCATTTAAAAGCATTAGATAGATAGATAGATAGATAGATAGATAGATAGATAGATAGATGTAAAAAGACTGAGATAGATAGATAGATAGATAGATTTGATAGATAGATAGATAGATAGATAGATAGATAGATAGATAGATAGATAGATAGATAGATAGATGTCGGAAATATGTCGAAAAATTTTGAATCTTATCCGGTGTGGGTCGGGCTAAACCTCTCTTTAATAATCCTCAGAGAACGCCTTTTCCTGTCTCGATCAGCATGGCTGATGCTAACCTCTAAGAAAGTGACTCATTGTGCCTTCTCAAGCTAATGACCTCAGCTCACATGAAGTGGAAAGATTATATTGAATTCATTGCTAAGTCTGCTGCGAGAAAAGCTAATTCACTCTGTCATGAAAGAATTTTTTTCTTTAAAATCTACCATACATATCTGTCAGTGTATAGAGTGTAATAGATAGATAGATAGATAGATAGATAGATAGATAGATAGATAGATAGATAGATGTAAAGAGACTGAGATAGATAGATAGATAGATAGATAGATAGATAGATAGATAGATAGATAGATAGATAAAGACAGTTATTTAAAAAAACCATTTAAAAGCATTAGATAGATAGATAGATAGATAGATAGATAGATAGATGTAAAAAGACTGAGATAGATAGATAGATAGATAGATAGATAGATGTAAAGAGACTGAGATAGATAGATAGATAGATAGATAGATAGATAGATAGATAGATAGAGACAGTTATTTTATAGAAACCATTTAAAAGCATTAGATAGATAGATAGATAGATAGATAGATAGATAGATAGATAGATAGATGTAAAAAGACTGAGATAGATAGATAGATAGATAGATAGATAGATAGATAGATAGATAGATGTAAAAAGACTGAGATAGATAGATAGATAGATAGATAGATAGATAGATAGATAGATAGATAGATGTAAAAAGACTGAGATAGATAGATAGATAGATAGATAGATAGATAGATAGATAGATAGATTTGATAGATAGATAGATAGATAGATAGATAGATAGATAGATAGATAGATGTCGGAAATATGTCGAAAAATTTTGAATCTTATCCGGTGTGGGTCGGGCTAAACCTCTCTTTAATAATCCTCAGAGAACGCCTTTTCCTGTCTCGATCAGCATGGCTGATGCTAACCTCTAAGAAAGTGACTCATTGTGCCTTCTCAAGCTAATGACCTCAGCTCACATGAAGTGGAAAGATTATATTGAATTCATTGCTAAGTCTGCTGCGAGAAAAGCTAATTCACTCTGTCATGAAAGAATTTTTTTCTTTAAAATCTACCATACATATCTGTCAGTGTATAGAGTGTAATAGATAGATAGATAGATAGATAGATAGATAGATAGATAGATAGATAGATAGATGTAAAGAGACTGAGATAGATAGATAGATAGATAGATAGATAGATAGATAGATAGATAAAGACAGTTATTTAAAAAAACCATTTAAAAGCATTAGATAGATAGATAGATAGATAGATAGATAGATAGATAGATAGATAGATAGATGTAAAAAGACTGAGATAGATAGATAGATAGATAGATAGATAGATGTAAAGAGACTGAGATAGATAGATAGATAGATAGATAGATAGATAGATAGAGACAGTTATTTTATAGAAACCATTTAAAAGCATTAGATAGATAGATAGATAGATAGATAGATAGATAGATAGATAGATAGATAGATAGATAGATGTCGGAAATATGTCGAAACATTTTGAATCTTATCCGGTGTTTTTCTTTTACATTGAGCAAAACATATTTACGGATTTGGAAGACAATAAAATGTTCTCATTGTAGCTTGCGATGCGAAGACAAACAACACACACACACACACACACGCGCGCGCGCGCGCGCTATGTATATATACTATTAATTATTACATTGGAATTTGTGCAAACTACAAACTACGACAAAATTTTACATTTTATGTCAACATTGAATGAACAATATCTGATCAAGTAGTTAATAATGATAGTAACTACCTGATGAGACATTGTTTTTTCAATGTCGAAACAAAATGCACAATTTTGTAGCACTTTGTAGTTTGCACATGTTCTTATGCGATAATTAATAATAAATATTCATTGCTCTATTTTTATACTGAACACTGTTTTAAATTAATGTTTTGAACGTTGTAATTACTTTCTTCGTTCTTATTCATTTGGATATATATATATATATATATATATATATATATATATATATATATATATATATATATTACGGAAATTAACGAAGATTAACGAAACTTGGTTATAAACAACCGACAATTTGAAATGATTTGTTTGAACATTATTTTTGATCGATACTCATATTTAAGTAGATATTCTGTTTTTAATTAAACAGTATTATATATTTATATCTACTGGCCTGGTTATTTACGATAAATTTTTATTACGAAAATGTTTGTCATTCGGCAGGATTCGAACCTGCGACCCCTATCCACATAGGTCGCAGGTTCGAATCCTGTTATGGGAAAAGAAAAAACAAATAAAATTATTATACTAGTTACATTATTCGGACTATTGTCCTCATCTTTGTTTCCATTTGTACGACGTTTCGGCCGTTGTACGCTCCGGCCTTTTCAGGTGCTAGGAATTTCGAACCGAACCCTTTACTAAGATTACTGGGGTATATAATTCTCATTCCTTATGCAAAGCCTTTTTTCGTATTCACAAGTTATCTCCTTCTAACCGGACTCTTCTAAGTTACTTGTTCACCACTGTGGTAGCCTGGTATTGAACTCACAACACTGTGGGTCAAGTCACTAGAACTAACCAACGTCTCTATCTATTGGGCCATGTGTCTTTAAAGAATCTCTCGGACTTTTAAACCTAATGTTCAGGAACATTTTTTTTGTCAGAGTTCATATTGCAATTTTTTATATTAATGGTTTTCTCTAGTATTTTTTATCAGAGCTCGTTTTGCAATTTTGACACTAATCATTTTTCTGGTACTCCGTATTACTGGTTCCAATATTGTATTCATCTCTGTGTTTGGTCGGCTTAGGAGATTTTTAATATTGAAAAAAGTTTAATATTGAAAAATTTTTAATATTGAAAAAAGTTTAATATTGAAAAATGTTTAAGACGTTCAAAGCATAGATTTGAAGTTGACTTTAGAAGGAACCGGAAACTCAACCCTAAACAGGAAACAAGGGATAAATCTCTACCCCTGTTATTAAAACAGAGGGGTGTATGAACTTTACAATAGGTGAAATTATTTGTTCTTATTGAGGAAGGACGGAAAAATAAAATTAATACTGAAGAAAAGTTTAGGTAGAGATCTTAAAAATATAGAGTTAGTAAACAGCCCTAACGAATGAGAACATCATAACGGCGGCTTCACGAAACTTCGAAGTCAGCATGAATCTGCTCTGTTAAAGAGATAAACTCATTGTATCTATCAAGGCTCTATTTCCATCCCCATATCGAGCACTTTATAATAAAATATCTGCTTGCCAATATACATTTTATCAGTAAAACCAGTGAAAAAAAAATTGGCGCTAAACACTATCACAATTAGACAATATATATATATATATATATATATATATATATATATATATATATTATAAACATCTACTGTTAAAAATAAGAGACAATCAATGTCTATTATGTTTAATCATGAGTCGTTCTAAACATCGTATTTTGGCTTTAATTTCAGGTGAAAATAAAGACAGAAACATTTGGATAATTTTTTATTAAGTTGGTTCTAAGCGTTCGGCTCACATGAACCATCTTCAGAGAGGTTACAAGGACGTTAATACAAAAACATCCACCATCAGCGACGATTTTATCTTGTGTTGACATAAAACTCCGCTAAGCAACAGCAACAGTTACCAAAAATAACAAACGCAATTCGCAAATTTGTAATGCGGTTCTATGACATCAAACCGCGTTAGAGCTCGAAATGATAACAGAACCATATATTTAAATGCAATGTAATGTGTAATGACCAGATTTACACGTGATTTTATTAAGTGTAGGTTGTTTGGATGTAATGTAGATGGGCTCCAATATCTGAAGGTTCTTTTTACTATGTGTATGAGTGAGGATTATTGTATTGTTGACTAAAATATGTCTGATATAACCTACATGGTTATGTTTTTCTGAGAAATGTTGTTTAATTGTACTCTGATCAGAAAGGTGACAGGTAAGTCTACCGGAGAGCGTGGTTGTAGTAAAACCAATATATGTAGTGGGTTTATTATTAGTATCAGAGATGCAATCTCTGAACGGGCATGTAAATTGTAAATTAGCGGAGTTTTATGTCAACACAAGATAAAATCGTCGCTGATGGTGGATGTTTTTGTATGAACGTCCTTGTAACCCCTCTGAAGATGGCTCATGTGAGCCGAAAGCATAGAAGCAAGTTAATAAAAAATTATCCAAATGTTGGAGAAATTTTGTCTTTATTTTTCCCTGAAATTAAAAACAAAATACGATGTTTAGGACGGCTAATGATTAAACATAATAGACATTCATTGTCTCTTATACTTAACAGTATATGTTTAGAAAATTATCTGCTGCCTCGATACACTATATATATTTAATAACAATATATATAAGTAAAAAATAGCATCCCGTCATTATAATATATATATACCATGAACAACACGAGATCCAACAATTTAAACCCCACAACGGGTAGTTCATAATATACACCTGATGACTGCATATATCATGAAATTCCGAGTTGTGTTATAAACATTGGATAATAAGTATATTTATTAATACATATATATATATATATATAGTCATCCGCAGACAGATCTGTTTTGCTGTATCACAGCTCATCAGTACGGTTAGATATCCGATTGCTTTTAACCCAGGATTGAAACTCGACCGAATTGGCGTCAGTCGGCGATTCTACCTCTGAGCTATGGGCGCCCGGTAGAAGGCGGCAGACGTTTAGCCTGTGGTGTATCATACGTCAGTAGCTAGAGTGCTCTAATGCATTACTGAATGAGCGATGCGTAGATGCCAGAGTGGCTACTGTTTTTTCAAAGTCTCCCATTCTTCCAGAGTGCTCAATCAGGGTGTGAGAGCGTATATATATATATATATATATATATATATATATATACAAATAAATAAAGAACGAAGAAAATATTAGGAACGTTCAAAGCATTAATTTAAAACAGTGCTCAATACAATATAAAAACAGACCTATGAATGTTTATTATAAATTATAATTTAAAATATGTTCAAATTACAATTTACTTCAAAGTGTACATTTTGTTTCCAAATTGAAGGGACATTTTGATAAAATAGCGTTTACTACCTGAGACATTGTCCATTCAATGTCGAAACAAAATGTACACTTTGTAGTAGATTGTAATAATTTACACATGTTCTAAATTATAATTTATAGTATATATATATATATATATATATATATATATATATATATATATATATATATATATCTTACATTTTTAAACAAGCTATTACGCGATCTAGTTTTCTACCATGACTGGTGTCTTCAGCCGATTTTCAGTAACTGATTTTACTGATTACCGCTCTTTTTTTTTAAGAACGCTAACGTAATGGTTTTTTTGGGGGGGTTTTTTTTTGTTTTTGTTTTGTTTGTTTTGTTTTGTTTTTTTAACGCTCACGTGTCAGGAAACTTTTGAACGCCTACTTTTTAAATTTACAAAAATTATGACGTTATCATCCATGATTGTATGAACTTAAGAGGTATTTTTAAGTTTGGTTACATTTAGTCATAATTTTCGTTCTTTCATACAATAGTCCGTTTTTGTTTGGGAATAGCATAATCTCTAACTTTTCTTCTTGACACAGTCTACATATTTTGCCACCGTTGTAAGGCTTGGCTGTTTTTACTATATCCCAGGTTTTATCTGGGTCTTTTCCGTATTTTAATTTTAATTGCCACACGTGGCTAGCCAATTTTGTACAGTTTTTTAAGTTTTTTATTCTGAATGTGCGTTGTGACGCAGTGTGCGGATGTGCGTTGTGGCGCAGTGGATATCGACTCGGAACGAGAAATCGGAGAGCCGAGTTCGAATTCCAGTTGAATTCCTTGCATTCACTTACGCGCAAATACCCTTGGGAAAGGTATTAATCTCTTCCTTCCAGTTATGGATTAAATAACAGGACAGATTAGGTTCTATAGCATTGGTCGGCAACCAGTCTACCGCAGAAAGCAATGGCAACCTACTGCGGGATAATCTTCTGCCCAGTCAGTCATGTCTCTTTCGAGACATGATCGCCCAAGCGTGTATCACGTATGGCACTTAACTGACTGATTCTGAATGTGGACTTGTGATTGAACTATCTGGTCGTAAAGGTGTCTTTGGTTAAACCTAAATATATTTTATTTTGACCATTTAAGTCATGTACATTTGCCTTGTAAATGACATAACGATATATACATATTTATATATCAAGAATGATAGCAAGAAAATGCATGACAAAGTTCACTTCATGTCTTCGTCGCATTAAATTTGTTATGTTGGTACAACTACACATGCGCAAGAACGAGGGATGCTGGGAATTTTATATTTTTTTAAAAATATCTATCCAAATTCATTTTGTTTTCTCTCTCTCTCTCTCTCTCTCTCTCTCTCTGTCTCTCTCTGTCTCTCTCTCTCTCTCTCTCTCTCTCTCTCTCTTTGCATCATTTTTGATGTCCCACACTGTGATAATAAAAAATTTGACAGGAATGGTGAAATATTGTGAGAGCAATGGCGCAAATTTACTGTAGATGACCTTGT
Organism: Ascarosepion bandense; assembly: GCA_037127315.1. Taxonomy (NCBI): domain Eukaryota; kingdom Metazoa; phylum Mollusca; class Cephalopoda; order Sepiida; family Sepiidae; genus Ascarosepion; species Ascarosepion bandense. The sequence continues at coordinate 83,001 of JBBBDQ010029405.1, read as the reverse complement.
GAACAAAAACGGAGTTGCAATTTTATTTCAAATTATGGTCAGTCTCGTTACCGTGGGCAACCCACGCATTTGGTGCATTGTTTTGCAAAATGTCCTTTTTGTGTTCATCATTTATTTAGATTCCTTGTGGTTTCTCCTATGTATTTTTATGACAGTTATTACGGGCGATGAAATAAACTCGCCCTTCAGTACTTAGTTTCTGTTTTGATATAAAAATTCCCAAAACATTCTACAAAAAGAATTAAATTAAATTAATTTATAGTTCTCAGCACCACTGGTTCGCATACATGTCGCTCCAACATAGATTTAGTTAAACTGAGTCCTTTATATATATAAATATAGATATATATAAAATAATTTAAAGTAAATTATTAAAAAAGAAAAATGATGATTATGGTTTGATGCCGACATTTTAATAAATATTTACTTTGTTAATTAAATTCTAATGTTACATAATACAACATATATATAAAACTTTATATAAGAAAAAATATAATTGGAAAACATTAAGTTTATGAACGGACTCGTAAGCAAGTGAAAAACTCATGAACATGCGCTCTCTATAAAACATTAAGTTTATGAACGGACTCGTAAGCAAGTGAAAAACTCATGAACATGCGCTCTCTATAAAACATTAAGTTTATGAACGGACTCGTAAGCAAGTGAAAAACTCATGAACATGCGCTCTCTATAATAGATTAAAACAATAAAAATTACAATGTAAAAAATAACGTGGAATTACCAAATATATATATATATATATATATATATATATATATATATATAGTCATTCGTAGATATCTGTTTCGCTGTATCACAGCTCATCAGTACGGTTAGACAGCCGATTGCCATTTACCAAGGATTGAAATCCGACTGAAATGGAGTATACCCAGATGAAGAGAACCAATAGGTTTATAATCCAGAGTTCCCCATCATTTACTTTTAAATATTGTGCTCAAAGCAACACAGGTAATAAAGCGTAATATGGTTAAATTTGGTTTTTATCGAAAATTAATCTAATTTACATTGCTACACGAAAATTTATGTTTCGAGGTTTAAAGTTTTTTTGCTTATTTTTATCTCACCATCAAGCAATGCCCAACTAACTTTGATGAAAAAGATTTATATTACATTATATTATAAGTTATAGTTTAGAAAATGTACATTTTGTAAATTTCTTTTCGATGTTGAATCAAAATGTACACTTTTGCTGTAAATTATAATTTGTACATGTTCTAAACTATAACTTATAATAAATATTCATAGCTCTATTTCTATATTGAGCACTGTTTTAAATTAATGTTTTGAACGTTATTAATACTTTCTTCGTTCTTTATGCACTTGGATATACATTTTTAAACTTACAACTTTTTAGCAGTTTTTCCTATATATATATATATATATATATATATATAGTAGGTGTCAAATAAAGGAATAAGAAATAATATTTCAAAGACTTGTCTTTCAATTCCTAGCTTTGCACAAATATACTCAGTCTTCCGCAGCAAGATTAATCAATATATATATATATATATATATATATATATATATATATATATATATATATTTATATATATATATATATATAAACTGACAACTCGAAACGTCAGTGAAAGAAATCTGCAATCGATAGGAACCATGTGAGATTAACGGATGCAAGCACCCAAACTTTACAGACGTAAATTCTTCAAATAAAAACTTCAAGATGAAAGAGCAAAATCAAAGGAACAGTTCCTAGAAAACACGGAGATTATTAGGTATGAGAATGGAGACATGGATCTCTGGTTGCCTCTCAGATTTCATTTTTCGCCATTCCTTTTAATCCTAGTCGGCCGGTGTGGATTATCTAAACTTTCAACTTTATCACCGACAACGGAATATCCACCGGCCTTCTCAGGATTGTAAAAGTATTCTGTCTCTACATAAACCGTGGCTTCTCATTCAGGGGAGAATTCCACAGTAACTATACCACTTGCGTCTTCTTCTTCTTCTTCTTCTTCTTCTTCTTCTTCTTCTTCTTCTGTGACATGTCCTTTCAGGACGTAGACGGTCATGGATTTTCACTTACCCCTATTTCTTGTCGTTCTTAATATTTTTCTTCTTGGTATGTCTCCCAAACTCCTCTCCAGCATCCACCTGCTCAAGCCCATCAAGTAAGTCTCGCACTGCTTCCCCCTGTCTCTCTTTCCTTCTATCCGTCTCGTGAGTATGATATTTTACAAGCCCTTCTTCCTCATTACGTGTCCCAAAAACCTCAGTTGTCTTTTCCTGATACTAAGTAAAAGTTTCCTTTTCGTTTACATCCTCTCCGAAACCTCACCATTGCTCACGTGTTCTGTCCTCAGTATCCTTCTGTAGAACCACATTTCTGTTGCTTCGAGTCTCTTCTTCATCCTTGTCCAGCATTCGCGGCCATATAGAAGGACAGAATCATGCACCATTTCAGTACTCTTTTCTTTGTCTCCAGTGAAATCTTCCTGTCTCTCAATACTCTGCTTAGCACTATTTACATTATTCGGACTATTGTTCTCATCTTGGTTGCCATTTGTGCAACGTTTCGGCCGTTGTATTTTCCGGCCTTCTTCAGGTGCTTGGAATTTCGAACCGAACACTTTATTACGATCACTTCTTGTTCGAAGCTCCTTTTCGTAGTCATGAGTTACCTCCCTCTAAACCGATTCTCTAAGTTACTTGTTCACCACTGCTGTAGCCTGGTATTGAACTCACAATTCTTTGGGTCAAGTCATAGGAACTACCCAACGTCTATATTCGCTGGACACATGGCCCAGTGGATTTATTCAATGTGTCAGTCACTATTTGCCTATTATTTCTAAGATCAGGTAATATCTACACTGTTTGTATTATTCGAACTATTATCCTCATCTTCGTTGTCATTTGTACGACGTTTCGGCAGTTGTACCATCCGGCCTTCGTCAGGTGCTTTGAATTTCGAACAATAGTTCGAATAATGTAAATAGTGTAAATAATCTCAAAAATATAGACAAATACTCTTCTTAGCCTTTGCATCTTTGGCCATACCAATCCTTATTTGGATCTCAGTGTCGCACTTTTCATCCTTTGTCAGAATTCTTCACAGGTATTTAAATTTCTGTACCTGTTTGATTTTAGTGTCCCCATCAAAATCAAACAGCTAGTTTAGTCGGGATTTGGATGATCTCTTTTTGCAGATGACAATGCATTCGGTTTTCTTGAAGTTTATGTTTAGCCCTTTCTTCTCACTTCTCCTTGTTGTCTTCTGTAGGGGGTCCTGTATTTTATTTTCCGTTTCTGCTTTCATCATTGTATTATCTTATATTGTTCAGATTGTGGCCGCCAATGTCGAATCCTGGAAGAACAATTCTTTCAGAATTGTTTCACGGTACATGTGGAATAAATCCGGTGAGAAGGTACATCCTTGTCTTAGACCCCTTTCTATTTTCGTATACGGATTGAATTCATTTCCTCTCCGTATGCAGGCGGTTTGCTTTCAGTATAAATTCTTGATAACTCTAATGTCTTTCTCGGATATGCCGAGGTTGTCGACTTAGTAGCTTTATTACTTTCCATGATCATGAAATCATTAATAAAAAAGAAACGATGTATTTGATTTAAAAAAAGGGGGGAAGCGTTACATAAACCTGAATGTTCAGATATCACTACTCTTTCTATATAATTGCCTTAATAAATTACATCGTGTTTAAATTAAGCGAGAGTGCAATTTTGCCCACACTGCAAAATGCTACAAACCCCAAAGATTACGGGAAGGGACAACTCAACACCACCGACTGAACACCGTAGACTGAGCGCGGGGACAACTCAGAACCGACGCCGACGAAACTCAGAACCAGAAATATACAACCGAATAAAAGTAATTTGTTAAGGATTAAAACCTTAATTAGTGAATATCTTTATTCAAATAAGGTATTTCAAAAAGCATTATGTAAAATATCAAACCAGTTTTTGAATTATTTTAATAAAGTAAATCTTAAATTATTAAATTATTCTGTATGTTTTAGAATGTCGATATACTTAGTCTTTGTCTCTATTACGCAGATGAGGTAGTATTTACATTATTTCCATTATTAGGACTATTGTTCTCATCTTTGTTGCCATTCGTACGACGTTTTGGTCTTTGTACTCTCTGGCATCTTCAGGTGCTAGGAATTTAGAACTGAACACTTTATTACAATCACTGGGGTATATTATTGTTATTCCTTGTTTAAAGCTTCTTCTGGTAGTCACAAGTTATCTCCCTCTAAGCCTGTAACATGTATACCAGTACTTATTTACTGGCCCTGTTGATATAGACGTTGGTTAGTTCCTGTGACTGTACGCAAAGAGTTGTGAGTTTAATTCTAGGCTACAGCATTAGTGAACAAGTAACTTACAGCGTTAGAGGGAGATAACTCATGACTACTAGAAGCGGCTCTAGACAAGAAACAAGAATGATATACTCCAGTGATTGTAATAAAGTGTTCAGTTCTAAATTCCTAGCACCTGAAGAAGGCCGGAGCGTACAACGGCCGAAACATCGTACAAATGGCAACAAAGATGAGAACAATAGTCCTAATAATGTAAATAATGTAAATACTACCTCATCTCCGTAATAGAGACAAAGACTAAGTATATCGACATTCGAATAAAGTAAATATTATCAATATGTTTTATTTTTAAAAATGACATGACGATTTATCATTGAAAATAATTAAAATCAAAAATTAAATAGTAATTAACGCAAGTGTGTTTTATTGAATTATTTTTATATATTAATTTTTCTTATTAAAAGTAAATATTTTTAAGATATCAGCCAGTTAAGTGCCATACGTGATAGACGCTTGGGCGATCATGCCTCGAAAGAGACATGACTGACTGGGCAGAAGATTTTACCGCAGTAGGTTGCCATTGTTTTCTACGGTAGACTGGTTGCCAGCAAAGGCTATAGAACCCAATCTGTTCTGTTATTTAACCCATAACTGGAAGGAAGAGACGGATTAATACCTTTCCCAAGGGTATTTGTGCGTAAGTGAATGCAATGAATTCAGCCGGAATTCGAACTCGGCTCCCCGATATCCAATGCACTACAACGCACATTATTTTAAGTTATACTTTATTAAAAATAACTAAAAAAGAAAAAATTGTTTCATATTTTTCATAATGTATTTTCATATGTCTTATTTGAAGAAGATTATACACTAATTAAGGCTTTATTTATACATTACTTTTATTCGGTTATGAGAAAAGTTGCGTTTTTCTGGTGCTGAGTTCTCTTGGTTTTGAGTTGACTCAGCGCTTAGTCGGTGGTCGGTGGTCTTCTGTCGGCGGTGTTGAGTTGTCCTGAACCAAAAACTTTGACCTTCAAACTCGATACATCTTCTTAAACCGTCAGATACAGGCTCCCTTATGGGTGTCATGTGCAGTAAGTATGAGATAATAATAACTTGCTTTACTCACTCCCTTCAAATACGGGAAACTACGGAAAAAGACGGAACGAAACTTGTGAGCCTATGAGAAATTTTCAATGGACCAATGGAAACCTTCTTTTCACAAAGATTGACCGAGAGCTGAAAAGAAGGGGTAGATAAATTTGTGAATCTATGTGAAATTGATTGGCCACAATTTGAACAACATAAGGTATGCAGATGATACAGTGCTGATAGCAGATACGGAAAGGAAACTACAAGACATCCTACAGAAGGTAGCTGAAGAGAGTGACAAGAAAGGACTACAAATAAATTGCAAGAAAACTGAATTCATGGTTTTCAGCAAAAAGAGCAGCCTGAAATACCAAATACTAGTGGGGGATACTAAAATCAAGCTGGTACAGAAGTTTGAATATCTGGGAAGTGTTCTAACAGAAAACGTAAAGTGTGACACAGAGATGCGAATGTGAATTGGCATGGCGAAGGACGCGTTCCAGAAGCTAAGTACAGTATTAAGAGACAGGAAAATTTCGCTAGAAACAAAGAAGAGATTACTGGGTTGTAATGTGATGTCAGTTCTTCAGTGTGGCAGTGAAGACTGCTCAATATCATCACGTATGAAGGAAAAACTTGAAGCAACTGAAATCTGGTTCTACAGAAGGATGCTGGGAATGTCATGGACCGAGCATGTGAGAAATTATGAGGTTTTGGAAAGGATCGTAACGAAAAGTAAATTAATACTGAGCATCAGGAAGAGACAGCTAAAGTTCTTGGGACATGCAATAAGGTAGGAGGGCTTGAAGAACATGATGCTAACAGGCCAGATAGAAGGGAAAAGAGACAGGAAAAAGCAGCGGATAACATATTTGAAGGACTTGAGCAGGTGGATGACAGAACGGGGTTTGCGTGGTGTAACAGGAGCAAGCGTGCTAAGAACCACCAGGGATAGGAAGACGTGGAAGTCCATGATCGCCTACGTTCTGAAAGGACAAGGCACATAGAAGCAGAAGAGTAACACACACCTTTGTCTTTTTCCCTTTTTATGATTTTTTTTTGTATCTACAGAATTCATTTCCTCTCTGCATACGGGCAGTTTGCTGCCCTGGACAGGTTCTGGATTATTCTAATATCCTTCCCAAATATGTCAAGGTTAACGAGCACTTACAACATAAAAGATAAGATTTAAAAACCAGTTCTTTGTGATGTACTTCATCAGATCATTTTGCATAAACTATAAAATACAAGTACATATCAAAACATTAATATTGAGTTTTAGGTTGCACATGAAGTTGACCTTGTGTCAAACATGGTTCGAATGAAAATGCAAAATATTACCAGAACAAGACTGATTACGTGTCAAGGTACAAGAAATTTTTGGACGAAAATTTTCAGAATACAAATATAGAAAATAGATTAAGATATAACTTGCATATTATTATTTGTATTTGTAGTAGTAGTAGTAGTAGTAGTAGTAGTAGTAGTAGTATTAATGTGGTTGTTATTGTTTTGAATGAACCCCCCTATGGAAATCATTTGGTGTGCGATAATTATCTACCTTTTCCTTGGGAGAGAATTTTCATTTTCTCTTGCTGAAAAAAATAAATATATATATATATATATATATAATATAAATATAAACTCTAACCTGACGGCTTGCGTTTACAACCTCTCTATCTTTCTCACTTTCTTTCTCACTTTCTTTCTTCCTTTCTTTCTTTCGTTAGCGTTCTTTCTTTTTTTCTTTTTTTTTGTTCTCTTTCATTCTTTCTTTCGTTTTCTTTCTTTTTCTTTCTGTCTTTCTTATCTTTCTTTCGCTTACTTTTTTCCGTTCGTTCGCTTTCTTTCTTTCGTTCGTTTGCTTTTTTTTCTTTCTTTCTTTCGTTCGCTTTCTTTCTTTCGTTAGCGTTCTTTATTTCTTTCTTGCTTTCTTTCACTTTCTTTCGTTCGCTTTCTGTCTTTCTTTTCTTTCTGTCGCATTCTTTCTTTCGTTCGCCTTCTTTCGTTGTTTCTTTGTTTCTTTAGCTTTCTTTCTTTTTTGTTAGCGTTCTTTCATACTTCTTTCTTTCGTCTTTCTTTCTTTCGTTCACTTTCTTTCTTTCCTTCACTTTCTTTCTTCCTTTCGTTCGCTTTCTTTGTTTCTTTCGTTCTTTCTTTAGCTTTTTTTTTTCTTTTGTTCGCTTTCTTTCTTTAATTTTTTTCTTTCGTTTTCTCTATTGTTCGCTTTCTTTCTTCCTTTCATTCGCTTTCTTTGATTCTTTTGTTCTTTCTTTCGCTTTCTTTTTTCTTTTGTTCGCTTTCTTTCTTTAATTTTTCTTTCTTTCGTTTTCCCTATTGTTCGCTTTCTTTCTTCCTTTCATTCGCTTTCTTTTATTCTTTTGTTCTTTCTTTCGCTTTCTTTTCTTTCTTTCGCTTTCTTTCTTACTTTCTTTCTTTCGTTCGCTTTCTTTTTCTTTATTTCGCTTTCTTTCTTTCTTTCTTTTGTTAGCTTTTTTCTTTCTTTCTTTCGCTTTCTTTCTTTCTTTCTTTCGTTCGTTCGCTCTTTCTCTCTCTCTCTCTCTCTCTCTCTCTCTATTCCGTTTGCTCTCTGTTTTTCTTTCGTTCACTCCGTGTGACTATATATATATAATCAAAATTTTCTTTTTATTTAAATTAATATAGTTTACATTGCATATAAGGAAGTGAAAGAACAGATAGATTAAAAAACCTACTGTTCGTTGCATTTATTTATATACTTATAAAAAAAAAGTGCTCAATTCACAGTAGAGCTTAATATTGTAACTTTGTTAATACAATAAAATGATTTTATCACAACACAAAAAGTTTCAGAACATTATTCTTCTTCAGGTGATATTTTAAGAACAAATGGTGAAAATGATTTATTTTAAAAAACATAAATTGAAATCATGGGTATTCAGAAAGTTAAGGAGAAAATTAAACAATATGATTATGGGTTTATCTGTATTACTCAATCAAAAGTGAGAATTAGTTTGAACTTTGAAGTTGAACATTTAGATCGGATAATGGAAATTTTTGTATTATATCATAATAAGATGGCACTTTATTTTTCTGGGGAAGATATATACATAGGTCCATATATAGATACATGCACAGGTATAATTTCTAGAAAAATATAAATATTAGAATAGACATTTCGTAACATATTCTTTACACATATAATAAATAATTTAATCTGAGGGAAAATTAAGTTATAATGACTTCTTGCTTGAATATTTTTCTTTTAAAATTACAACTTTTCTTTACAATAACACTTTTTACACTGAATAAGACAACACACATTTCCGAACATATTCCGTTCTTCAGAGAAACGAATTCACAACATTTGAGTGAAATACATTATTTTCCGAACATTATTTGTTCTCTAAAGAAAACGGAAATATGCCGCTGGGGGTGGGAGTATAAAGTCAAACCCGTTAAACAGAAAAATTAAAAATGATTCTATAAAAATGTAGGTTTACTGTTGTAAAGAATATACGCAACGGAGAGATGAATTGACCATTATGTCCAATTCTTTCTTAACAAATTTAAGTAACAAATTTACATAGCATTTCTACAACGGAGAGACAGAATTATGCGTCCCATTTTAACTGCGCTCAACTTCATTCTACAGGAAAGACAAAACAAAATCAAAACTAAATTACTACGTAACAGTTAAAACCTGGGGAAAAATAACAACACCAAAGATATAAATGTCCTTGAAAATGGCTAGAGAAGTGGCCGAAATTTCTTGGGACAATAGAAATTATGGACAAGATTTATATTCCTTGTCTCTAACAAAAAAGAAAAAAAGTCAGAATGCTGGAAAAAATTAATAAAAAAATTAATTAAATATTTCTTATCGACAGTATTTAATGAAAGATGTCTGATATAAAGGTTGACGTCCAAGTATATATATATATATATATATATATATATTATTATTATTATTATTATTATTATTATTATTATTATTATTATTACTTCAGAACATGTACAAACTACTACAAAATTGTACAGTTTGCTTCGACATTGAAAGAGCAATGTAACATCAGGTATTTAATAATGATGGTAGTAATGAATATTCATTGCTCTATTTTTATATTGAGCACTGTTTAAATTAATCTTTTGAACATTGCAATAATTTTCTTCGTTGCTTATTCATTTATATATATATATATATATATATATATATATATATATATATATTCTATTTGTAAACGAGTTATTAAGACACCACTCATGGTAGAAGCTAGGTCGCGTAATAACTCGTTTAAAAATAGAAAATATTCAAAAGTTCTACAATATAATTGTATTTAACACTTTTTAATACAAATGTGCACTGGTCTAATTTTATTATGACCAAAAACTAAGTAATTAAACAATATATATATATATATATATATATATATATATATATATATATATATATATATATATATTGAGTCGTAAGACATGTCAGACGTAATAACGGCATCTTCCCGTTATATGTGATTTGCAGGTTCGGATTATGCTATAAGATAGATAATTTCCTAACAAGATTTCTCAAATATTCAGGCCGGTGGATCTATAAATGTAGGGTTTAGTTACAGAAAAATATCGACTCTGATACGAGTATCAATTAAAAATAATGTTAAAAAAAATAAATTTATAATAAATATATATATACAATTATACCTCATTCCAGGTGATGCAAAAAACGACTTAAGTCGAATTTACTTGTCACTAGGTTAAACCACAAGTAACAATTCCTAGTTCTGTATTTTATTTTTAAATGCATTTTTAATAATATATGGTCAATAAGAATCTATCCTAACCTTACAAACAAATAAATTTTAGTTATTAATATAGTACAGAAAAAAAGTAATTCTTACGAACACATGTATTACACATACTTGTAAATGTATTATAATAATTTGGCTATCTTTACAGTACATTGCAGACTCTTTATTTGTTAATGTGGTTTGCTCTAAGACATAAAATAAAATTATTTTGTAAGGTTAAATAACAAATACAGTAATTAAGTTTATTTTGCAATAGTAGAAAATAAACTAATTTATTCAAAATTTACCAATATTTACATTCAATTTGTTTATTTATATCGTGGACGTAGATTGTTGTGGACCGTCAGCATTAACAGCTGATTCTGGCTGTGGTTGTTCAATATGCTTTTTAAAAATAATAATAATAATAATAATAATAATAATAACTGGTCGAGACATCCTTGAACTGTGTTTTTTCTTTTTGTTTTTTCTTCAAGGTTTATGAATGTTTTCATATTTCTTTCTCTGGGATTTATGATGATTATATTAACATTTACTTTAAACGTACGTATTTTAATATGACTTTATATACTTTTAATCTTCTGTATTGTACAATAACATGATTTTATGTGCTTTTAACGATTTTCTAGTGATATTACTAATATTTGTGGTGGACAGACGTAAAGCCAAATATATTTTTTTTTACTAACTACGTATAATCAAGAAGGTAACTCGAAACGACTTAACCCGAGGTGTACCTGTCTTGTCTCGAGGCTTTTTTTTCCCTTCATCTGGGTGGGGGGTTGTCCGTATAGTATGACTGATATTACATTTTTTTTTTTTTTTTATAACCGTTTCACCCCAAGCAAGGCATGTCACTGCCACTACTGTGCAGGGGGCTACGTAGAGTGGAGAAAGGCTGGTTAAATATAGGAAATAACAGAGGGTGGGTGATAGGCGGGTGAGGATACCGAGAATGAGGGTTGGGTAGATGAGAGTGTTGTGAGAATAGTTGGGAGTTAGTGTGATAGGAGGTGTCTATTGACCCTACATTTAAACACCTGGAGATTGTAACTGTCGGGAAAGCAGACTTGTGGAAGGGAGTTCCACAGGCGGGAAGCGCGAGAAAAGAAGCTGTTGGAGTAGAATTTACGGTTACATCTTATTTGTTTAACTGTAAAAGGGTGGGACCTAGTTGCTAATCTAGTATCTCGTGTAAATTCGTGCTTAGGCGGCACCAGTGATCTAAGCTCATCGGAGCAGAAGCCATGAAAGTACTTGTAGAAGAGGCACAGGGAAGCTACATCACGCCGGTGTGAGAGCGGCTGCAGCCGGTCTGCCAAGTCAGTATCAACCACGTTACAGATCCTCCTTTGTATTTTGTCAAGAAGCCCAAGGAGAGCAGCAGGGGCACCCGACCAGATATGTCAGCAATATTCAATACACGGGCGGATGGTAGATTTGTATATGTGCAGAATAGTTTCAGGTGGGAAAAATTTCCGGACCCTGCCAGTTTAATACTGCTTTCTTTGTTTCTAACGATTATTTCTTTCTTAATATTTTACTAAGATTGAGGAAGACCTCTTTCGCTGTCCCAAGATGCCTTTGGATTTTGCTATATTTTTTTCAGTCGTTTCACGTCATGCAAGGCGGTAACGCCACTGATGCGCAAGGGGCTACATAAGAGTAAAAGATTAGATAAGAGGAGAGTAAAGAGAAAAACGAACCCGTTACCGGGGGTGTCAGGGAAAAGAGCAAGAGAAGGATGGGAATACAGGTGTGATGACAGTTGCAAAGGTAGAGAGAAAGGAAAAGATATACAAGGTGATGTAGAAAGAATTAGAGTCAAGTGGTTAAGAGATGGGTATTGACATTACATTTAAATTCCTGGAGGTTGTAGCCGTCAGGAAAGCAAGGATATGGAAGAGAGTTCTACAGGTGGGAAGTGCGAGAAAAGAAGCTGAAAGAGTAGAATTGTCGTCTGCATTTGGGTGAATGTGTGGGACCCAGTTGCCAGCCTGGTTGCACGAGTAAATTCCTGTGGCAAGAGCATCAGTGACTTAAGTTCGTCGGAGCAGAAGCCATCTACAGAACAGACAGAGGGAAGCCACATTCCGTCGGTGAGAAAGCGGCTGGAGTCGAGCCGCAAAGTCGGTACCTATCACATTACTGATTCTCCTTTGGAGCCTATCAAGAACACTGAGATGAACAGCGGGGGTGCCTGACCATATATGACAGCAGTATTCCATGCAAAGACGGATGGTTGATTTGTATATGTGCAAGATGGATTCAGACAGAAGAAATCTCCTGATCCGACACAGTGACCTAACGTTCCTAGCAGTGGATTTAGCTATTGACTCAATGTAATGGTTCCCCTTGAGGTCAGAAGAGAGGATAAGGCCGAGGAGGCGAAGTATATTGCTCTCAGGGAGACTCGCTTGATCAATGCTCATGGGAGGCAGGAGAGGCTGCCTGTTATGATTGACAGACAGCAGTTCCGTCTTAGACGCATTGAAATTTACAAGCCACGTCTTTCGCCATTCTACCACTGATCATAGATGTCTCTCAAGATCAGCAGCGAGGTTATGCTTGTCCGCCACGCCGAGTTTCTTACTGATGCGGGAGTAAATTGTGGTGTCATCTGCGTAGATGCCTACTTGGATCTTGCTCACGTCTAGGAGATCATTTATGAAAATATGAGCGTCGGGCCCAGGATAGAGCCCTTAGGGACACCAGCGTTTTTACACTAGGGTGTGGAGGCATGCCCATTTAAGACAACCTTCATTATGCGGTTAGATAGGAAAGATTTAATCAGATCAAGCAAGCGTACGGTGATACAACCCCGTAACTTGCGTAGAAGGCCAGTGTGCCAAACCCTATCAAAAGCCTTGGGGATGTCCAGGGCAACAGCATGAGATTCGCCGGACTTTTCAAGTGCCTGGTATATGTACTCTGTGATAGTCGTTAGCATAACGGGCGTGGACCTGGCGAACTAGACATGAAATATGGGTGCATGTCCCTCATCAATTTTGGTTATGGGAATGACAGTTAACTGGATTCTGCAGCAAGGTCTCTGACTGGGAGGTTGTGAGGAGCATGGAACCAACTCTTAATTGCTGTTGTTCCCAGGTCCATCCTGACCCGGAGTGGTAGCACCTGTTAGGGTTCCAGCTATGGGAAAATAGTTAACACCCAAAATAGGGTCAAAATAGTATGAAAGTATAAAAAATACACTTTTATGGAAATATATGCATAAAAATACACATTTATAGAAATATATACATAAAAATAGACTTTTATAGAAATATATACATTTTTGAAGGAAAAATATTACCAACAATACACATTTTAACAAAAAAAATTGTTGCTATGACACATTTCTGAAGGAATACAAAACTAGAAGATATCTTCAGTTTTCTAAAATAAAATAAAATTTTCATCAAAATCTGACTAAATCAGCCTTCTCACTATAACCAAACATTAAAATAAATCCACCTTTTTGGCATTAAATAACCCGCAGAGGTTGATATGCTGTTAAACAAAACTCAAACTCAAACTCAAAATCCCTCATCAATTTACTGACGTTCTTGCAACCTCCCGAAAATTCCTTACTTTGAAAATAGAATCAAACAAAATTTTGTATCCATGTCAATCTACGACTTCAGCATATTTTCACGAGTTTTCTAGAATTTATTTTTAATACGAGGTATTCTACATTCTAATTGAATTATTCTTTTTAAAGTATTCAATGTATTTTCTTGCATATTTTAATTTTTATTGTCAAGACTCGTTGCTGATATCAAACTCGAAATTCAATTTTATGCATGAGAGGCGTGAAATTAAAAACAAAAAAAATAGATTTCAATATTCTCAGTTCGAAATTAAATTTAGACGACAAATTCATTGTTGTGTGCTTGTGAATCGGGTCCCGTTCAAAGACTCACATCGTCCGGTCGAAATGTAACGCGCGGGGCATAATGACATTCTTGGAAATAATTTAATTGTATTAAACAGGCAAATAACGAAAGAACTACACGATACGGAAAAGTGTGTAACATGCAACATTTGAAAACTAATAAAATAACTTTGGTCAAATATGCATAACAAAAGCATTTTTTATTTGATATTTTTTTTATTTTATAATTTTTTTCTTGCTCATTTGCATTTGTTTTTCGAGGGGTTTCCTGTCGAGGGAGCCTGAAATAGACCGACTGCATGTACTGCAGATGTTTCTGAGCCGACAAAATATTTTTCTTCAGAGTGAATACTTGCTGAATCTATTAAAAACCCGAGTTTAATTATACTGACTCAAGTATAAAACCGGCAAAAAGACTTAAGTATAAAGCTTATCAATTAGCTCAATAACAATATATTTATCAATAAACCACAGTAAAATGTTTACTTATAAATAATCAAGCATAGCTGTTTGATTTTTTGGCAGCATATCAACCTCTATGGGTTATTTAATTCTGAAATATAAATATTTTGAACGCAATTTTATTCTACTTTTGGATATAATAATGGTTTAGTGATACAATATTTACTATTTAACCCATAGACATTTTTCATATTGTTTGTTTTGTTGGCTGATTTTGTTTAGCGGCATATCAACCTCTATCGTTTATTCAATGCTGAGTTTGTGTTTTGTTTAACATCAAGTTATTTTTTTAATGTTCGATTATAGTGAAATGGTTGATTTAGTCAAATTTTAACGAATTTTGTTGTTTTTATTCTCTTTTATTTTAGAAAACTGAAAAGATTTTCTAGTTTCGTATTCAAAAATGTTTTACTGAGAATATTTGTTAACCTATCAAATGTTATGGTAATAAGTTTTTCTTTAAAAATGTGTTTTTGGTAATCTTTTTCCTTCAAAAATATATATATTTCTATAAAATCTATTTTTATGTATATCTTTCTATAAAAGTGTATTTTTATACTTTCATAGTGTTTTGACCCCAGTTTGGGGGTTAAGTATTTGCCAATACTGGGATCCTAACAGGTGCTACCATCCAGGTTCAGGGTGGACCTAAGAACAACAACAATTAAGAGGTGGTTCGATGCCCCGCACAACATCCCAATCAGAGCCCTTCCTGTCGGATGCAGCTTACCGTCATGCCTAGGACCAGGTTATTTCATGTCGAAATCTAAATATTTTGAACGCAATTTTATTTTATTTTTTTGATGTAGTGATGTTTTGTGATACAGAACTACGCGATACGGGAAAGTGCTTAACACGGAAAACCCGAAAACCGTAGTTTAATAAGATTCGATTTCAACTAATCTCGCCTAAATCGAGAAATTGGGGCGAAAATGTATTCAGATATGGAACTGCAGTGTAACAAAAATTTTCCGTTTTTTTATAATCTGAGGACTTTATTTTCTTATTTTTTTATTTTTTCCAGTTATGGATTAAATAACAAGGGTAAGACTTGGTGACCCTCCCCTTAAAAACAAATCCCAATGACTCTTGATATTCGATAAACAAAAATATTACTAGACACAAAATTTATATAAAAACAACAATAAATTGTTGAAAGAAAAAGGTATTACCAGCAATAAATAAATAAAATTTAGTTGGCAATAAATGACCCGCCGAGGTTGATATACTATAAAAACAAAACAAACAAACAAACCAAATAATTCTTCCCAGCACCACCACTTCAGACCGAGAAGTTAGTAATTTGCTTTTGTAACCTGATGGTCAGTCAGTGCCATGCGCGATACACGCTTGCGCGATCATGTCTCGAAAGAGACATGACTGACTGGGCAGAAGATTATCCCGCAGTAGGTTGCCATTGCTTTCTGCGGTAGACTGGTTGCAAGCCAGGGCTATAAACCACAATCTATCGTATTATTTAACCCCTAACTGGAGGGAAGAGACGGATTAATACCTTTCCCAAGGGTATTTGCGCGTAAGTGAATGCAAGGATTTCAACTGGAATTCGAACTCGGTTCCCCGATTTCTCGTTTCGAGCCGATATCCACTGCGCCACAACGCACATCCATCACATTGTAACCATCACTCATGCGTTTTAAGGGTCGATAGATTCTAAATATTTTTCAGAATATGCATCTTAAGATGTTTGTCGAAATTATTGTCGATTGTAATAAAATCTTCAGCAAGCTCCGTTGATGTCGCTTTATTGTGTCTGACATCAAACCTGTGTCCACTGAATCGTTTATTTAATTTTCCCGTTGTGTGACTCACATAAATCAAACCATGCTTGGTAGATTGGGCTGCGTATATTAAATGAAAAGCAGTACAATTACGACCTTCTGTCGAAATCGTGATGTTTCTATTTGAATTTGTGATAGAATTGACTTGACTTATGCTGTTGCACAATGCACAGGGATTTCCTCTTCTGTGAGTATTTTCAGTTTTCGGGAGTACAACGATCAGAAACTTCAACGTCGTTTTGATTGTAGAATTTATTCAATTTGCATGACTACATGAGTTGATGTAATTAAATAATTAATAACATGATTATTATTATAAGAATGTGTGAGATTTTTATTTTTTCAATATTCTCCAAATTTCTAATACTTTAAATGTAGGGGCTTCGGTTTTGTTTTTCACAAGGTGATTTTTGTAGGTATGGCCGAACTCCCCTACAGGTTGGTAGATTCTGAATATTAGAATGTGCACCTTAAGAGGTGTTTGTCTGAATTACAATCGTTTGTAATAAAATGTACTTCAAGCTCTGTTGATGTCACATTGTAGTGTCTGATATGATACCATTGAAGCTTTTATTTAATTTTTCCGTTGTGCAAACCGCATAAATGAAACTATGTTTGGTAGATTGGGCGGAATAGATTAAATGAGAAGCGGTACAATTACGACCCTATGTAGACATTGTGATGTTTCTCTTTGACTTTGTGACAGAATTGAATTTCTTAATCATTTCACCCCAAGCAAGGCAGTACCGCCACTAATGTGCAGGGGTCTACATAAGAATTAAAGTTTTAGGCAAGAGGAGAGTTAAGACAAAGACGAACCAGCTATAAGGGGTGAAAGAGAAAGGGCAAGAGAAGGATGTAAACACAGGAGTGAAGACAGTTGCGAAGGTAGAGAGAAAGAAAAAGAACAAGATACACGGGGTGATGTAAAAACAACTGGAGTTAGGTGGATAAGAGATGGGAATTGACTTTGCATTTAAATTTCTGGTGGTTGTATCAGTCAGGAAAACTAGTATATGGAAGGGTGTTCCATAGGTGGGAAGCGTGAGAAAAGAAGCTGATGGAGTAGAATTGTCGCTTGCATTTGGGTGATCTTTTTTTATAATCGTTTGACCCCAAGCAAGGCATTTTACAGCCACTGTTGTGCAGGGGGTTACATAGGAGAAATCTTATGAGAAAAAGTGACAGGTTATAGGGGGTGTCAGGAATAGAGTATGAGAAAGAAGAGAATACTGATGAGAGTGGGGTAGACGGAGAAAAAATATGAGAGAGAGGATATAAGTTAGTGAGACAAATGACTATTGACTTTACATTTAAATTCTTGGAGATTATAGCTGTCGGGGAAGCAAGTATGCGGAAGGGAATTCCACAGGCAGGAAGTTCGAGAAAAGAAGCTACTGGAGTAGAATTTGCGTTTACAATTTATAGGTTTCGCAGTAAAAGGGTGGGACCTAGTTGTTAATCTTGTTGCTCGAGGAAATTCATATAGAGGGGGTACCAGTGAGCTAAGTTCATCGGAGCAGAAGCAGTAAAAGCATTTGTAGAAGAGACACAGGGAAGCCACACTGCATCGGTGAGAAAGCGACTTTATCATAGCTGCCAAGTTGGGATCGATCACATTACAGATTCTCCGTTAGATTTGGTCGAGGACACCGAGGTGGATAGCAGGAGCACCCGACCAGATATAGCAGCAATACTCAATGCACGGGCGGATGGTAGATTTGATCTAACTGTAAAAGGGTGAGACCTTGTTGCCAGTTTGGTTGCCCGAGTAAATTCTTTAGGAAGGCTCACCTTTGACCTAAGTTCGTCAGAGCAGAAGCCATGAGAATATTTATAGAAGAGACAGAGGGAAGCCACATCCCGCCGATGAGAAAGTGATTGGAGTCGTGCTTCCAGGTCAAGACTAATCACATTACAGATTCTCCTTTGGAGCCTGTCGAGAACACTGAGATGAACAGCGGGGGCGCCTGACCAGATATGACAACAATATTCCATGCACGGTCGAATGGTTGATTTGTATATGTGCAAGATAAATTCAGGTGGAAAAAAAACTTCCTGGCCCCAACACAGTGAAACAACCCTCTTAGCAGTGATTTTAGCTATTGACTCGATGTAATGATTCCAAGCCCGAGGAGGCGCAGTGTATTGCTTTCATAGAAACTTGCTTGGTCCATGCTTATGGGTGGCAAGGGAGATTGCCTGCGATGGTTGACAGATAGGAGTTTCGTTTTAGAAGCATTCAAATTTAAGAACCACTTCATACCCCAGTCCACCACTGCGTGGAGGTCCTTCTCAAGACCAGCAGCAAGGTTGACACGTGTTGTTACGTACTAGGTTTGAACATAAACTGCATCCAGCAGTAAGGCTTCTAGTTGAAAAGTTTTGAAGAGCATCGAACCACTTCTTAATTGCTGTTGTTTCCAGATCTACCCTGACCCGGATGGTAGCGTCTGTTAGGATCCTCGCTATGTGTTTATAGTTATTTCCTAAACTTGGATTAAGACTATGAAAGTATAAAAATAGATTTTTATAGTGAAAATTCCAGTAATACTGGAGAAGAAAATATTACCAGCAATACATTTTCGAAGAAAAAATATATATAACATTTGACTCTCGAAAAAACACTCTTTACAAAAATAAGTCAATAAAATCCGATCTACAAACTGATTTAAATGTGTATTCTCTGTAAGAACAAATATACATGTTCTATTCATACGAATCTATTGTAAAGATCTGGTTGGCATTAAATAATATACTAAGTTTTACATGCCGTAAAACAAACTGAATCAAACATTCTTTCTGTCATTTTGAAAGACCTTTTCAAAAATATCAAATCAGAAGACATCTTCAGTTTTCTAAAAAAAAGAAAAAAATCTTTTTCATCTAAATCTGACTAAAGCAACCTTCTTATAACTGAATATTTCAAAACAAAACGGCCATATCACGTTGAATAAACCGGCTCTCGCTCGATCACCGAAGTTAAGCAACGTTGAACCTGGTCCGTACAAAAATGGGTGACCGCTTGGGAATACCAGGTGCTGTAAGCGTTTAGTGACGGATGTGCGTTGTTGTGCAGTGGATATCGGCTCGGAAAGAGAAATCGCTGAGCCTAGTTCGAATTCCCAAATGAATACCCAGCATTCACTTAAGCACTGGTATCCTTGGGAAAGTTATTAATCTGTCCCTTTCCTCCAGTTATGGGTTAAATAACAGCGTAGGAAGGAAGTGGGGACCCTGCCCTTAAAAACAAATCATAATGAATCTTGATACTCGAAAAGAAAAAAGTATTACTAGGCACAAAACTTATATAAAAAAACAATAAATTGCTGAAAGAAAAAGGTATTACCAGAAATAAATAAATAAAATTTAGTTGGCAATAAATGACCCGCCGAGGTTGATATGCCATAAAACCAAAACAATTTTTTTTTTAAATTCCCGAAAAACCTACCGATTTGGCCTTAAATAATCCACAGAGGTTGATATGTCATACAAGAAAACTCAAACGCATAGTGTTACACAACGCTCAGTAGTTTCCCTTTCTGTGAGTATTTTCGGGAGTACAACGATCCGAAATTCCAATGTTGCTTTAAACATAGAAGCCCGAGTTCGAGTTCCAGTCGAATTCCTTGCGTTCACTTACGTACAAATACCCTTGGGAAAGGTATTAATCAGTCTCTTCTCTCCAGTTATGGATTAAATAATAGGAAATATTGGGTTCTATAGCCTTGGTTGGCAACCAGTCTACCGCAGAAAGCAATGGCAACCTACTGCGGGATAATCTTCTGCCCAGTCAGTCATGTCTTTTTCGAGACATGATCGCCCAAGTATGTATCACATATGGCACTTAACTGACTGACTCACTGACTACACTTGTTAAAGTTTGTCTCAAGTTTTTATTTCTTTTGAAAGAAACTATAGGCGGGTTGTAAAAAAATCGCTTTAAAACGTTCATATATTTGCGCAATGTGTTCGTAGCTGCTGTGTAGTATTTTCGAAATTCTAGCAAAATTTCAGTGCAAATTGATGACTACTTGGATTCTGTCGCTAATGTTATTGTGTCTTTCAGTGTTTTAACCTGGGATGAAATTATGGTAGTCCTCATTTTTAGCGATTTCATTTCTAATTTGTTTCACTCGCTATTCTTGATAATCGCGCTTAAAATAAAGTCGAATGGTATTATTAGCATGCTTCCAATAATCTTATATCTCCGTGCAAATTCGCCTTATGCGTAAAAGTTGAAACTTTTTGTTATTTTGTTGCGTGATAAGGATGATCAGACTGGCGGTGTAGGTTAATGTGTGACGGAGGTTTGTCAAATCATTCGCTCATTAGACGATTTCTTGAGAACTTTATCCTGGTGTCGAAAAATTCAATATTGGCTTTGGAGAAACTAGGTTGACATTTTATTTGTGACCGAACATTATTACTTTGTGATAAAAAGAAATCATTTAAAATTGTCAAACACTGTTGTTGGTTTTTGTTTTGTTTTGTTTTGTTTTCCTTTCTTTATTTTTTTCTTAAATCGGTCTCTTAACTGTTTAAAAATATTGGAGGAGGTACGTCAATCATTTGGTTAAAGAAAAAGTAGAATAGGTTGTGACAGAATGTAGAGATAGATAGATAGATAGATAGATAGATAGATAGATAGATAGATAGATAGATAGATAGATCATGAAGAGACTGAGATAGATAGATAGATAGATAGATAGATAGATAGATCATGAAGAGACTGAGATAGATAGATAGATAGATAGATAGATAGATAGATAGATCATGAAGAGACTGAGATAGATAGATAGATAGATAGATAGATAGATAGATAGATCATGAAGAGACTTAGATAGATAGATAGATAGATAGATAGATAGATAGATAGATAGATAGATAGATCATGAAGAGACTGAGATAGATAGATAGATAGATAGATAGATAGATAGATAGATAGATAGATCATGAAGAGACTGTGATAGATAGATAGATAGATAGATAGATAGATAGATAGATAGATCATGAAAAGACTGAGATAGATAGATAGATAGATAGATAGATAGATAGATAGATAGATAGATCATGAAGAGACTGAGATAGATAGATAGATAGATAGATAGATAGATAGATAGATAGATAGATCGATCATGAAGAGACTGAGATAGATAGATAGATAGATAGATAGATAGATAGATAGATAGATAGATAGATAGATAGATACTAAAATAGGTATAGAAATTTTGTAACATTCCGGTGATGAGTCCATGTACGGGCGCTTTGCGAAATCTTTATTCTAAATCGGGTGCTACAGATTGAAGCAATGACGTGGCATTTACAAAAATCTCCTTAGCTTCGAAACTCATGAATTTAATTCTTATTTGATTAAATTTCATATTTAATATTTTCATATTTCATATCTTTTCTTTTAATCTTAAGACGTGTCTAAACTTGCTTGTTTACTTGACCTAATAGTAACCTACTGACCTAGAAAATAAAACTGTCACTGCCCTTATGCTGTGGAGGCAGGCCATGCCCTAAGCACCTCCCCTACGCCTTACTTTCTTCTTCTTCTATGTGCCCTGTCCCTTCAGGACGTAGGCGATCATGGATCTCCACGTCTCCCTATCCCTTATGGCTCTTAGTATGTTTACTCCTGTTGCTCCTGGCAACCCCCGTTCCGTCATCCACCTGATCAGACTCTGCAGATATGTTATCCGCTGCCTTCCTCTGTCTCTCCTTCCTTCTATCTGACCAGTCAGTATCAGGTTCTCCAGGCTCTCCTTCCTCATTGCATGTCCCAGGAACTTCAGTTGTCTCTTCCTGATGCTCAGCATCAATTTCCTTTTTGTTGCCATTCTTTCTAACACTTCGTCGTTGCTTGTATGCTCAGTCCACGATATCCGTAGCATCCTTCTGTAGAACCACATTTCGGCCGCTTCCAGTTTTGTCCTCATTTTCGATGATATTGTCCAGCATTCACAGCCGTACTGAAGAACTGACATCACGTAGCAGTCTAGCACTCTTTTCTTCGTTTCTATTGAGATCTTCCTGTGTGTTAGTATTTTGCTCATCTTCTGGAACGCGTCCTTTGCCATGCCACTTC
Organism: Ascarosepion bandense; assembly: GCA_037127315.1. NCBI lineage: Eukaryota > Metazoa > Mollusca > Cephalopoda > Sepiida > Sepiidae > Ascarosepion > Ascarosepion bandense. The sequence continues at coordinate 60,553 of JBBBDQ010029405.1, read as the reverse complement.
GCCTTCGGACGCCTTACTTTAGCTTTAGATTAAAGTAATTTTGAATTAATATATTTTTGTTTTCGATCGTTGCTGATAAAGCGAGTATTTTCTCGCTGAAATGGCTATTCAACGAAATTAAATTTCGGAATTTTTTTACATAATTTATATATATATATATATATATATATATATATATATATATATATATATATATATATTCCAAACAAATAATTTAACGATAAACTTGTATTTTAATTTTTTTTATTCCAATAAATAATATCACTTTTTTAATTAAAAACATCCACATATAAAATATTTATTTTCCCAAATTGCAGGGATGTTTCACTTCATCTTATTATCTTAAAAAATAGTAAACAGTATTATTTTTTTAATTTCACAGCATACGTTATCCTACGTAGAAATTCCAAACTCTATTAACCAAAGATTAACTTTTTTTTTTCATTAAATGTCAGCTATTTCGTTAAAAGATCAGTTGGAGGTTTTCCCTAGTTTGATAGGGGTCGCAAGTTCGAATCCTTCCGAATGACGCACATTTTCATACAAAAATTATCGTAAATAATCAGGCCGTTAGAAACAAATACACGATTTGATTAAAAACAGAATATCTACTCAAATGCGAGTATCAACTAAAAATAATTTCATATATATATATATATAATTGAATTTGCTTTTATTTAATATTAATTTACATTGCGACACGAAAGTTTCTATGTTTCAAAGATTCAAAGCTTTTATCTCGTCAACAGACAATGTTCAGTAACTTTAGTGAAAATATTTTTTTTATTATTGTTGGGGCGCTCTCCACCTTTCCACGGAAATGGACTGTTCGAATCACTATATACACTAGTAGTGATTATACCTCGAGGAAGGAAGTCGAGTGAGCGAGTCAGTCGGGCATTTCCGGTATTGCACCGGAAGTGTTCTACTAGTCAATCTATCACGTCTCTACGACGATACTGTATACTAATTACCTTGTTCTGTATTCTACTAATCCTCACCTCTTGTAAATACTTCTCTTTCCTGTCAATACACCTACTTATATACTATTGCGTTGTTTTGTATTATTTCACATAATTCTGTTACCCGACGTAACAGTGATGCATATTGTTATCTAATTAATTACATATGTGTTAGGGCGCTCTCCACCTTTCCACGGAAATGGACAATTAGAATCACTATATAAAAAAATAGTGATTATACCTCGAGGAAGGAAGTCGAGTAAGGAAGTCGAGTGAGCGAGTCAGTCGGATATTTCCGGTATTGCACCGGAAGTGTTTTATTAGTCAATCTATCAGGTCTCTACGACGATACTGTATACTAATTACCTTGTTCTGTATTCTACTAATGCTCACCTCTTGCAAATACTTCTTTTTCCTGTAAATGCACCGACTTTTATACTATTACGTTGTTTTGTATTATTTCACATAATTCTGTTACCCGACGTAACAATTATTAATTATATCACCTCAAGCAAAGAAGTACTACCACTGGTGAGCAGGGGGTTACGTAAGAGGTGAGTGATGAGAAAGAGGAACAAGTTACAGGGGGTGTCAGAGAATGGATAAGAGAAGGATGAGAACAGAGTGAAGAGAGCTGTTTGAGAGTAGAGTGGAAAGGGAGAAGAACATGATAAAAGGGTTGTCAGGGAAAAGATGCGAGTCAAGGAGATAAGAGATGGCAGGTGACTTTGCATTTAAATTCTTGATGATTGTAGCTGTCAAGGAAGCAAGTATAAGAAAAAGACTTACACAGGCTGGAAATGCGAGAAAAAATGCTGTTAGAGTAGAAGTTACAGTTACATTTGATCGGTTTCACACTTGCAAATAGAAAACGATACATTTGCATAATAAAGAATTGATATGGAAGGGAAAACAGAATATTTAGATTTTATGGGTCTGTTTAATCTAACTAATCAGAATGAAGATCGACTTCGGAAATTTAAAATATAGGTTAGATGTTAGAGTATGTGGGGTATTCATACACGTCTAAAGAAAACTGTCATATATATATATATATATATATATATATAAAGTACGTATATATTGGCAGCATCTTTTCTTTTAAAGGATAGAGACAACAGATTTTGCAGATATTCTTTTGTATTTTCTCAACTGTCTTGTAGCAGAAATCGTGTTACGACATTTTAAAGAACTAAATTGAAGAGCAGTTGTTAATGTTTAATACTGTAAATTCGACCCTGATGATGAACGGTGACGTCCGAAAATACTCGGTTAACCTATGGACAATATTTGTATAAATATAATTCGGAAATAAAAAGCCTCATTAGAAAATATGAGCAAATACAAAAGAAAATCTGCAAGACAAAGTTGTCTCTATCATTTAATACAACGTGTTTATATATATATATATATATATATATATATATATATATATGAAAAGGGAATTGTACCCACAGAAATTACTAATAGATCTGAAGAGTGTGGACGTCATTGTGATATAACCCGAGGAACCTTTCGGCCAACACTTGTCAAGGGTCACGTTGGCAAAGTTTATGAATAGGTAAGAAAGAGGACACAACAGAATGGAAAACTGGAAAATTTTTGCACTACTGGGAGCTGATGGAATTACGCTTAAAAATAAATTTATTAAGGAAATTTAAAACGTAAGGGGGGTGTAAACATATGAATTCCACAGAGTGAAAATAAAAAAGAAAAAGGTTACACTCATAGACTCACCAGTAGTTGCAAAGAGCGTAAGAATTGCTCTTTCTGCCTGCACAGGCTCGGCTGTTGGATTTTAAGGCAAATGGCCTCCAATATACGCAGATGATGTAACGAACGAGCACTGTGCAGGACAGAAAACCAACTGTCCTCATAAGAAGAGGCACAAGCCGGATTGTCCAACAGGTGTTGGCCGATTGCTGAATCCAGCACGGCCTGAGTCGTTCTTATATTACTATTGGAATTACCCAAACGTAAATTCGCGGGGACATGCTGCGCAACCCGTGTCTCCAATCTCAGATTGGTTCGTCCTATGTATGCTGCATCGCAACAGCATTTGAATTTGTATACAACAGAATTTTTACGAAAATAGGACAACCGATCCTTAACAAAAGATGGAAAAACGGGCCTTGTTTTATAAACAACGCGCAATTTTACTGAAAAATACCCCGACGAAATATTAGCCGAAACTTTATTAGTAACAGCAAGACACTGTCTACCAAGCCAAGGTAATTTTAGATATAAAGGACAGCGACTTGGCCCTTCAACTTTTGGTTCTTTAAACCGTTTGATTTTACGGGAAATGACCCGTTTCACAAAATTAATAGGGTACCCGTTCCCCTCAAAAATATCATGCAGGCGTGTCAATTCACTAGCCAAGCATTCGGGAGAACAAATATTCAGGGCACGGTGAACCAAAGTTTCTATTAGGCCAATTTTGCGGGATTTAGGGACGAACGAATTCCAATTCGTATACAGACCTGTAAAGGTCGGTTTACGAAAAACAGATGTGACGAAAACATCGCCCTTACGCTGAATTCTTCATTTGTACGCGACATAGGTTTCTACCATGTGGTGTCTTCAGGTGATTTGCAATAACTACAATACAAATGTGCACTGGTCTAATTTTATTATGACCAAAAACTAAGTAGTTAATCAATCAATCAATCAATCAATCAATCAATCAATCAATATAAATATATATATATATCCTAAGTCTATGGTACGACTCATAGTTTCATGCGTTATGCAATCATCAGGTGCATATTTCAAACTGGCAGTTTATTTGGTTTGAATTTAAACTGGTAGTTGAACTATCAGTTTCAATTATGCACCTGATGATTGCATAACTATGCACCTTTTTTATCGGCATTAAGAGTATTAAATAAAGACCTGAAAACTAAAATGTGGAAACTGAAAACAAGAATAATATTAGGTGCGCTTAGAATGATAGAAAACGGAACACAACACATAAGAAAACCCAGCTTAAAAGAAATCTCAGCTTAAAAGAAAATAGAAAGAAATTATGTAGATAAGAATAATTCACACACTAAGAAGAACTTTGTCCATGTAATGCAAGAGATATCATAGGAGTTGGAAAAACAAACCATAAAATGTAGTCATAACAACACGCCATTAGCTACATTTGGTCTTCCTGCAGATTTGGTAGGTAGTGTGACCATAGTAGAAATCGAAATCGAAATATATTGATGGTAACGATAATGCTAGGGGAGATAAATTGGTTAATTAACAAGGTTATAACTATCAGGCAGCTCGGTCGGAATTAAATTAACTAGACGTTAGTCATAATAAGTAGAAAGCGAATATAACTTACTAATTAGATAACGAACGGAATGACAGGGATTTGACTCAGTGTAGGTGACATGGTGGTTCTTTAACAGGAAAGTAAGAAATGGTGAAATTACGATAGATAGATAGATAGATAGATAGATAGATAGATAGATAGATAGATAGATAATGGAAAGAACAAGATAGATAGATAGATAGATAGATAGATAGATAGATAGATAGATAGATAGATAGATAGATAATGGAAAGAACAAGATAGATAGATAGATAGATAGATAGATAGATAGATAGATAGATAGATAGATAGATAGATATATAGATAGATAGATAGATAGATAATGGAAAGAACAAGATAGATAGATAGATAGATAGATAGATAGATAGATAGATAGATAGATAGATAGATAGATAGATAATGGAAAGAACAAGATAGATAGATAGATAGATAGATAGATAGATAGATAGATAATGGAAAGAACAAGATAGATAGATAGATAGATAGATAGATAGATAGATAGATAGATAGATAGATAATGGAAAGAACAAGATAGATAGATAGATAGATAGATAGATAGATAGATAGATAGATAGATAGATAGATAGATAGATGATAATGGAAAGAACATGATAGATAGATAGATAGATAGATAGATAGATAGATAGATAGATAGATAGATAGTGAACGAATGTAGATAGAAAAATAGATAGAGAGCAGCTTATCTAAAGAAACGAATCCGTTTTAATTCCATATCCAACTGCTGTGTTCAGTAGGAGCTTATGGATTTTTCCACATTGAAGCACCGGTTCTCCGATCAGCAAAGTTAAGCAACGTCTAGCCGAGGCAGTACCAGGTGATTAAAGCTTCGATGGGCTTATGGTGCATTGGATATCTACTTGGAATTCGAAACCGACTTCAATCACTCACGTACAAATAAGGAGGAACGTGTTGATCTTTTACTTTCCCAGTCCTGGGTATGACAATAAACTACATCCAGCAGCAAGACCTCTCATCAGGCGGCTTTGGGATGCCTTGAACCACCGCTTAATTGATGTTGTTTTCAGTTCCACCCTAATCCGGCGTTTTAGTGTCCCAGCCATGGGCGATAAGTGAACCCCCAAAAGAATATCAACGTTATATTTTTATAATAAAAAGACCAACAATACATTTGATAGTAAAGTGACAATATAAGCAACAATAAAAATTATATATTCAAATATATTATCAACAATATATTTTATGATCTGCAAAGTATATACTTAAAAAACATACCTTTAATCTGAAATTATAACATTTTGTAGATGGTATCTGTAGCTGTAAGCATAGCAATTACGTACAAAATATTTAAATTTCCGCATAAAAAACCCAAGTTAATCGATTGATATGGCACTAAAGAAAATCAACCCACCAACTAACAAAACAGACAACATGAAATAATTCTATAGGTTAATTAGTAAAACTTGTGCCACTAAAATAAAAGTAAAATGAAATTGAGCAAAAAATATGTTCAGCGTGAAATAACCCATAGACGTGTTGATATGCTGCTAAACAAAATCAACCAACTATACTTGTAAATAAATATTCTAGTGCGATTTATTGGTAAATATACTGTTGTTAAGCCTATTGGTAAGCTTTATACTTAAGTCTTTTTGCTGATTTTATGCTTTAGTCAGTATAAGTAATTTCAGGTTTATAATAGAGTCAACAAGTATTCCCTATGAAGAAAAATATATTTGTCGATTCTGAAACATCTACAATACATGCAGTCAGTCTATCATAGATTCCACAGACAGGCAACTCCTCAACAAAAAAAAAATATATCAAAATTAACAAAAAAATAAAAAAAATGCTTTTGTTATACATTTTGACCAAAGTTCTCTTATTAGTTTGGGACATCATTCAGTTCAGTCGGTTAAGTGCGTGCCATATGTGATACACCCTTTGGGCGATCATGTCGCGAACGTGACATGACTGACTGAGTAGAAGATTATCCCGCAGTATGTTGCCATTGCTTTCTGTGATAGACTGGTTGCCAGCTAAGGCAATAGAACACAATCTGTCTTATTATTTAGTCCATAACTGAAGGGGAGAGACGGATTAATACCTTTCCCAAGGGTATTTGTGCGTAAGTGAATGCAAGAAATTCAACTGGAATTCGAACTCGGCTCCCTGCTTTGTCGTTCCAAGCCGATATTCACTGCACCCCAACGCGCATCCCGGGACATCATTAAGCTACGGTTTTCGAATGTTGCGCGTTACACACTTTTCCGTATCGCGTAGTTCTGTCGTTATTTGCCTGTTTAATACAATTAAATTATTTCCAAGAAAGTCATTATGCCCCCGCGTAACATTTCGACCGGACGACGTGAGTTTTTGAAGGGGATGCGATTCACAAGCACAATTTGTCGTCTAAATTTAATTTCGAACAGCAAATTTTGAAAGTGGTAGAACATTTTAGAGTTCTCGAATGGGGAAATAGTTAACTCCAAACGCGAGTCAAATTACTATGAGAGTATAAAAAATGTTACAGTAAAAATAGCAAGAACACATTTTCATAGTAAAAAAGATTTTTTCAAAAAAATTTCTCTGTGTGTGTTTTGTGGTACAGGGAATATCGGATCGGAACGTGACATCAGAGTGTGGAGATTGAATCCGTTTCATTTATTTATGCGTAAATACTCTTGGAAAAATTATTAATACTTCTTTTCTCTTCATCTATGGGTTAAAGAGCAGGACAGATTGGTTTTTATAGCCTTGGTTGGCAAACAGTCAACCGCAGAATGTAATGAGTACCTACTGCGGATAAATTTCTGCCTAGTCAGTCATGTCTTTTTCGAGACATGATCGCCCAATTGTGTATTACGTATGACAATGAACTGACTGACTGAAACAATTCGCTAACGAAAAAATATTAGAAGCAATATATTCCTGTAAAATAAATTACAACTGCTCCCCAAGAAATTAAATTTCGGTTTTAAATAACCCATAATTAGCTGATCAAACATGTACAACGATATTAACTTCTTCTCCCCAACTATGGGTTAATTATTAAAAATTACATCAGTAAGTCATTATAATCTTTAGAACAGTCTTCCAATTGAAGAATGGTTTCTACCCTTATATAACTCACAAAATTTAGTAACAATTATAAACAACAAATTAATATATGCGCCAGAGCTTAGATTGACTAAAAATGCTTTGTCGCTGCACCCGATAGTTAGAACTATCAGGTAACTCGTCCGGAATTAAATTAACTGGACGTTAGTCATAATACGTAGAAAGTGAATATAACTTACTAATTAGATAACGAAGGGAATGACAGAGATTTTTCTCAGTGACATGGTGGTTCTTTAACAGGAAAATAAGAAATGGTGAAATTACGATAGATAGATAGATAGATAGATAGATAGATAGATAGATAGATAGATAGATAGCAGAATATTGATATATTATAACCAAATGTGAGACAGACAGACAGATAGATAGATAGATAGATAGATAGATAGATAGATAGATAGATAGATAGATATGAACAGACTGCGCTGGATAGATATGATCATATTAAGATAGATATGAACAGATTGAGATAGATAGATAGATAGATAGATAGATAGATAGATAGATAGCAGAATATTGATATATTATAACCAAATATAGATAGATAGATAGATAGATAGATAGATAGATAGATAGCAGAATATTGATATATTATAACCAACTGTGAGACAGATAGATAGATAGATAGATAGATAGATAGATAGATAGATAGATAACAGAATAT
>JBBBDQ010029405.1:0-47500 GCA_037127315.1 Ascarosepion bandense | reverse complement strand
CAAAGATAGATAGATAGATAGATAGATAGATAGATAGATAGATAGATAGATTATAACCAAAGATAGATAGATAGATAGATAGATAGATTGATAGATAGATAGATTATAACCAAAGATAGATAGATAGATAGATAGATAGATAGATAGATAGATAGATAGATAGATAGACAGATAGATAGATTATAACCAAAGATAGATAGATAGATAGATAGATAGATAGATAGATAGATAGATAGATAGATAGATAGATAGATAGATTATAACCAAAGATAGATAGATAGATAGATAGATAGATAGATAGATAGATAGATAGATAGATAGATTATAACCAAAGATAGATAGATAGATAGATAGATAGATAGATAGATAGATAGATAGATAGATAGATTATAACCAAAGATAGATAGATAGATAGATAGATAGATAGATAGATAGATAGATAGATTATAACCAAAGATAGATAGATAGATAGATAGATAGATAGATAGATAGATAGATAGATAGATAGATAGATAGATAGATTATAACTAAAGATAGATAGATAGATAGATAGATAGATAGATAGATAGATAGATAGATAGATAGATAGATTATAACTAAAGATAGATAGATAGATAGATAGATAGATTGATAGATAGATAGATTATAAATCAAAGATAGATAGATAGATAGATAGATAGATAGATAGATAGATAGATAGATAGATAGATAGATTATAACCATAGATAGATAGATAGATAGATAGATAGATAGATAGATAGATAGATAGATAGATAGATAGATAGATTATAACCAAAGATAGATAGATAGATAGATAGATAGATAGATAGATAGATAGATAGATAGATAGATTATAACCAAAGATAGATAGATAGATAGATAGATAGATAGATAGATAGATAGATTATAACCAAAGATAGATAGATAGATAGATAGATAGATAGATAGATAGATAGATAGATAGATAGATTATAACTAAAGATAGATAGATAGATAGATAGATAGATAGATAGATAGATAGATAGATAGATAGATAGATTATAACTAAAGATAGATAGATAGATAGATAGATAGATTGATAGATAGATAGATTATAAACTAAAGATAGATAGATAGATAGATAGATAGATAGATAGATAGATAGATAGATAGATAGATAGATAGATAGATAGATAGATTATAACCAAAGATAGATAGATAGATAGATAGATAGATAGATAGATAGATAGATAGATAGATAGATAGATTATAACCAAAGATAGATAGATAGATAGATAGATAGATAGATAGATAGATAGATAGATAGATAGATAGATAGATTATAACCAAAGATAGATAGATAGATAGATAGATAGATAGATAGATAGATAGATAGATAGATAGATAGATAGATTATAACCAAAGATAGATAGATAGATAGATAGATAGATAGATAGATAGATAGATAGATAGATAGATTATAACCAAAGATAGATAGATAGATAGATAGATAGATTGATAGATAGATAGATTATAAATCCAAAGATAGATAGATAGATAGATAGATAGATAGATAGATAGATAGATAGATAGATAGATATAACCATAGATAGATAGATAGATAGATAGATAGATAGATAGATAGATAGATAGATAGATAGATAGATTATAACTAAAGATAGATAGATAGATAGATAGATAGATAGATAGATAGATAGATTATAAACTAAAGATAGATAGATAGATAGATAGATAGATTGATAGATAGATAGATTATAACCAAAGATAGATAGATAGATAGATAGATAGATAGATAGATAGATAGATAGATAGATAGATAGATAGATAGACAGATAGATAGATTATAACCAAAGATAGATAGATAGATAGATAGATAGATAGATAGATAGATAGATAGATAGATTATAACTAAAAAGATAGATAGATAGATAGATAGATAGATAGATAGATAGATAGATAGATAGATAGATTGCAACTAAAGATAGATAGATAGATAGATAGATAGATAGATAGATAGATAGATAGATAGATAGATAGATTATAACTAAAAAGATAGATAGATAGATAGATAGATAGATAGATAGATAGATAGATAGATAGATAGATAGATTATAACCAAAGATAGATAGATAGATAGATAGATAGATTGGATAGATAGATAGATTATAACTAAAGATAGATAGATAGATAGATAGATAGATAGATAGATAGATAGATAGATAGATAGATAGATAGATTATAACTAAAGATAGATAGATAGATAGATAGATAGATAGATAGATAGATAGATAGATAGATAGATAGATAGATTATAACCAAAGATAGATAGATAGATAGATAGATAGATAGATAGATAGATAGATAGATAGATAGATAGATTATAACCAAAGATAGATAGATAGATAGATAGATAGATTGATAGATAGATAGATTATAACTAAAGATAGATAGATAGATAGATAGATAGATAGATAGATAGATAGATAGATAGATAGATAGATAGATTATAACCAAAGATAGATAGATAGATAGATAGATAGATAGATAGATAGATAGATAGATAGATAGATAGATTATAACCAAAGATAGATAGATAGATAGATAGATAGATAGATAGATAGATAGATAGATTATAACTAAAGATAGATAGATAGATAGATAGATAGATAGATAGATAGATAGATAGATAGATAGATAGATTATAACTAAAGATAGATAGATAGATAGATAGATAGATAGATAGATAGATAGATAGATTATAACCAAAGATAGATAGATAGATAGATAGATAGATTGATAGATAGATAGATTATAACCAAAGATAGATAGATAGATAGATAGATAGATAGATAGATAGATAGATAGATAGATAGATAGATAGATAGATAGATAGATTATAACCAAAGATAGATAGATAGATAGATAGATAGATAGATAGATAGATAGATAGATAGATAGATAGATTATAACTAAAGATAGATAGATAGATAGATAGATAGATAGATAGATAGATAGATAGATAGATTATAACCAAAGATAGATAGATAGATAGATAGATAGATAGATAGATAGATAGATAGATAGATTATAACTAAAGATAGATAGATAGATAGATAGATAGATAGATAGATAGATTATAAATCCAAAGATAGATAGATAGATAGATAGATAGATTGATAGATAGATAGATTATAACTAAAGATAGATAGATAGATAGATAGATAGATAGATAGATAGATAGATAGATAGATTATAAATCCATAGATAGATAGATAGATAGATAGATAGATAGATAGATAGATAGATAGATAGATAGATAGATTATAACTAAAGATAGATAGATAGATAGATAGATAGATAGATAGATAGATAGATTATAACCAAAGATAGATAGATAGATAGATAGATAGATTGATAGATAGATAGATTATAACTAAAGATAGATAGATAGATAGATAGATAGATAGATAGATAGATAGATAGATAGATAGACAGATAGATAGATTATAACCAAAGATAGATAGATAGATAGATAGATAGATAGATAGATAGATAGATAGATAGATAGATAGATTATAACCAAAGATAGATAGATAGATAGATAGATAGATAGATAGATAGATAGATAGATTATAACCAAAGATAGATAGATAGATAGATAGATAGATAGATAGATAGATAGATAGATAGATAGATTATAACCAAAAGATAGATAGATAGATAGATAGATAGATAGATAGATAGATAGATAGATAGATAGATATAACCAAAGATAGATAGATAGATAGATAGATAGATTGATAGATAGATAGATTATAACCAAAGATAGATAGATAGATAGATAGATAGATAGATAGATAGATAGATAGATAGATTATAACCATAGATAGATAGATAGATAGATAGATAGATAGATAGATAGATAGATAGATAGATAGATAGATAGATAGATTATAACCAAAGATAGATAGATAGATAGATAGATAGATTATAACCAAAGATAGATAGATAGATAGATAGATAGATAGATAGATAGATAGATAGATAGATAGATAGATTATAACCATAGATAGATAGATAGATAGATAGATAGATAGATAGATAGATAGATAGATAGATAGATAGATAGATAGATAGATAGATTATAACCAAAGATAGATAGATAGATAGATAGATAGATTATAACCAAAGATAGATAGATAGATAGATAGATAGATAGATAGATAGATAGATAGATAGATTATAACCATAGATAGATAGATAGATAGATAGATAGATAGATAGATAGATAGATAGATAGATAGATAGATAGATAGATAGATAGATTATAACTAAAGATAGATAGATAGATAGATAGATAGATAGATAGATAGATAGATAGATAGATAGATAGATAGATAGATAGATTATAACCAAAGATAGATAGATAGATAGATAGATAGATAGATAGATAGATAGATAGATAGATAGATTATAACCAAAGATAGATAGATAGATAGATAGATTGATAGATAGATAGATTATAACCAAAGATAGATAGATAGATAGATAGATAGATAGATAGATAGATAGATAGATAGATTATAAATCCATAGATAGATAGATAGATAGATAGATAGATAGATAGATAGATAGATAGATAGATAGATTATAACCAAAGATAGATAGATAGATAGATAGATAGATAGATAGATAGATAGATAGATAGATAGATAGATTATAACTAAAGATAGATAGATAGATAGATAGATAGATAGATAGATAGATAGATAGATAGATTATAACCAAAGATAGAAGATAGATAGATAGATAGATAGATAGATAGATAGATAGATAGATAGACAGATAGATAGATAGATTATAACCAAAGATAGATAGATAGATAGATAGATAGATAGATAGATAGATAGATTATAACCAAAGATAGATAGATAGATAGATAGATTGATAGATAGATAGATTATAACCAAAGATAGATAGATAGATAGATAGATAGATAGATAGATAGATAGATAGATAGATAGATAGATAGATAGATAGATAGATAGATAGATTATAACCAAAGATAGATAGATAGATAGATAGATAGATAGATAGATAGATAGATAGATAGATAGATAGATAGATTATAACCAAAGATAGATAGATAGATAGATAGATAGATAGATAGATAGATAGATAGATAGATAGATAGATAGATTATAACCAAAGATAGATAGATAGATAGATAGATAGATAGATAGATAGATAGATAGATAGATTATAACCAAAGATAGATAGATAGATAGATAGATAGATAGATAGATAGATAGATTATAACCAAAGATAGATAGATAGATAGATAGATAGATTGATAGATAGATAGATTATAACCAAAGATAGATAGATAGATAGATAGATAGATAGATAGATAGATAGATAGATAGATAGATTATAACCATAGATAGATAGATAGATAGATAGATAGATAGATAGATAGATAGATAGATAGATTATAACCAAAGATAGATAGATAGATAGATAGATAGATAGATAGATAGATATAACCAAAGATAGATAGATAGATAGATAGATAGATTGATAGATAGATAGATTATAACCAAAGATAGATAGATAGATAGATAGATAGATAGATAGATAGATAGATAGATAGATAGATAGACAGATAGATAGATTATAACCAAAGATAGATAGATAGATAGATAGATAGATAGATAGATAGATAGATAGATAGATTATAACCAAAGATAGATAGATAGATAGATAGATAGATAGATAGATAGATAGATAGATAGATAGATTATAACCAAAGATAGATAGATAGATAGATAGATAGATAGATAGATAGATAGATAGATAGATAGATTATAACCAAAGATAGATAGATAGATAGATAGATAGATAGATAGATAGATAGATAGATAGATAGATTATAACTAAAGATAGATAGATAGATAGATAGATAGATTGATAGATAGATAGATTATAACCAAAGATAGATAGATAGATAGATAGATAGATAGATAGATAGATAGATAGATAGATAGATTATAAATCGATAGATAGATAGATAGATAGATAGATAGATAGATAGATAGATAGATAGATAGATAGATAGATTATAACTATAGATAGATAGATAGATAGATAGATAGATAGATAGATAGATAGATAGATAGATAGATTATAACCATAGATAGATAGATAGATAGATAGATAGATAGATAGATTATAACCATAGATAGATAGATAGATAGATAGATAGATAGATAGATTATAACCATAGATAGATAGATAGATAGATAGATAGATAGATAGATAGATTATAACCATAGATAGATAGATAGATAGATAGATAGATAGATAGATAGATTATAACCATAGATAGATAGATAGATAGATAGATAGATAGATAGATAGATAGATAGATAGATAGATAGATAGATTATAATCATAGATAGATAGATAGATAGATAGATAGATAGATAGATAGATAGATTATAACCATAGATAGATAGATAGATAGATAGATAGATAGATAGATTATAACCATAGATAGATAGATAGATAGATAGATAGATAGATAGATAGATTATAACTATAGATAGATAGATAGATAGATAGATAGATAGATAGATAGATAGATTATAAATCCATAGATAGATAGATAGATAGATAGATAGATAGATAGATAGATTATAACCATAGATAGATAGATAGATAGATAGATAGATAGATAGATAGATAGATAGATAGATAGATAGATAGATTATAACCATAGATAGATAGATAGATAGATAGATAGATAGATAGATAGATTATAACTATAGATAGATAGATAGATAGATAGATAGATAGATAGATAGATTATAACTATAGATAGATAGATAGATAGATAGATAGATAGATAGATAGATTATAACCATAGATAGATAGATAGATAGATAGATAGATAGATAGATAGATAGATAGATTATAAATCCATAGATAGATAGATAGATAGATAGATAGATAGATAGATAGATTATAACTATAGATAGATAGATAGATAGATAGATAGATAGATAGATAGATTATAACTATAGATAGATAGATAGATAGATAGATAGATAGATAGATAGATTTATAACGATAGATAGATAGATAGATAGATAGATAGATAGATAGATAGATTATAACCATAGATAGATAGATAGATAGATAGATAGATAGATAGATAGATAGATAGATAGATAGATAGATAGATAGATTATAACCATAGATAGATAGATAGATAGATAGATATATAGATAGATAGATAGATTATAACCATAGATAGATAGATAGATAGATAGATAGATAGATAGATTATAACCATAGATAGATAGATAGATAGATAGATAGATAGATAGATAGATAGATAGATAGATAGATAGATAGATAGATTATAAATCCATAGATAGATAGATAGATAGATAGATAGATAGATAGATAGATAGATAGATAGATAGATAGATAGATAGATAGATAGATTATAACTAGATAGATAGATAGATAGATAGATAGATAGATAGATAGATTATAACTATAGATAGATAGATAGATAGATAGATAGATAGATAGATTATAACCATAGATAGATAGATAGATAGATAGATAGATAGATAGATTATAAATGGATAGATAGATAGATAGATAGATAGATAGATAGATAGATAGATAGATAGATAGATAGATTATAACTATAGATAGATAGATAGATAGATAGATAGATAGATAGATAGATAGATAGATAGATAGATAGATAGATAGATTATAAATCCATAGATAGATAGATAGATAGATAGATAGATAGATAGATAGATAGATTATAAATCCATAGATAGATAGATAGATAGATAGATAGATTATAAATCATAGATAGATAGATAGATAGATAGATAGATAGATAGATAGATAGATAGATAGATAGATAGATAGATAGATAGATAGATAGATTATAAATCCATAGATAGATAGATAGATAGATAGATAGATAGATAGATAGATAGATAGATAGATAGATAGATAGATTATAACTATAGATAGATAGATAGATAGATAGATAGATAGATAGATAGATAGATAGATAGATAGATAGATTATAACTATAGATAGATAGATAGATAGATAGATAGATAGATAGATAGATAGATAGATAGATAGATAGATAGATAGATAGATAGATTATAAATCCATAGATAGATAGATAGATAGATAGATAGATAGATAGATAGATAGATTATAACTATAGATAGATAGATAGATAGATAGATAGATAGATAGATTATAACCATAGATAGATAGATAGATAGATAGATAGATAGATAGATTATAACCATAGATAGATAGATAGATAGATAGATAGATAGATAGATAGATAGATAGATAGATAGATAGATTATAACCATAGATAGATAGATAGATAGATAGATAGATAGATAGATAGATAGATAGATAGATAGATAGATAGATAGATTATAACCATAGATAGATAGATAGATAGATAGATAGATAGATAGATAGATAGATTATAACCATAGATAGATAGATAGATAGATAGATAGATAGATAGATAGATAGATTATAACCATAGATAGATAGATAGATAGATAGATAGATAGATAGATAGATAGAAAACAGAATCGCTTTGATAGAAGTGCTTTTTCGCTGCACCCCATAATTATAACTATAAGTTAACGTGGCTGGAATTAAATTAACTCGACGTTAGTCGTAATTAGTAGAAATCTGTATGGGTGAATATAACATTCTGATCAAATAACGAACGGAATGACAGGGATTTGTGTCAGTGTAACCCTTCGACACAGAAAATCTTTATTCATGCGCAACTCAAAAGAAAGACATTTTTTATTAATGCTGCCAGGAATCCCACTCTACAAAAGACTTGACCTTTGACTTCATTCTATTCTTCCCCAACCTCAGCAGGTTCTTTATTTTTATGAACGAACTGAAAGTATTGCTTCGTTGCGGTCACTATCGAAAAAAAAAGCAATCTTTATATAACAGGTCTTTTTATTTTTATCAGACAAGTCATTATATATGTATATATATATAAAATTATATAGTTATGAATTAATTGAACATTGCGACACGGACATTTCTATGTTTCGAGATAGATTCTCATCCTCAGGCAATGTCGCTGTTGGTTGTGCAGATGATTTACATTAAAATGACAATAACCTTTGGTTTGCTGTGTATGTATGTGAGAAGATATAAAAATTTACATGTGTGTTTCTTTTGGCTAATCAGCGTGGAGATTCATTTTGGGATTTGGCCCCAATGAATACATACTAACCAACTTCTTCTCTTGTTTTCTTTTTTCGTCCCTCATCTTACCCTTTTCTCTTGTTTCTTTTCCCTCCTTAACGGTCAAGATGTTAACCTGCCTTTCACCTGATCTAATCATTTTCCCTTCTTTCCCTTAAGTCTTATTACTTTTGATGTGATATTCTCATTCAGCACTAATTCTATATTTTTTCACTTATCATAAGGAAAGATGTTTTTATAAAATATAATTTTTTGGTCTATCTATTTATTTGTTGTAAAGTTCTTTTTATAATATATATATCTTCACCTGGAATTATATATATATATATATATATATATATATATATATATTACATGGAGAGGATAGCCATTTCAAAAGGTTATTAAACCCATGTCTTCAACTCCATTCAATACATGTTATTAAAAATTTCAGTGTGACCAGAACTAATGGTTGTTTAGTAAAAGCGAAAAAGACTATTTTGGTGGTAGAGAGTGAAAAATATAGATTTAACGCTTTGTTGATAGAAGTTGAAAGGGAAAATGTCAGATATTGGCACGAGAGTTTAAGGTTAAAAATTTCCCGAAATAGAATATTAAGTATTAATGTAAGATCTAACCAGCATTAAGTAAATTAAGGTTTAAAATTAATTTTTAATAGATTAAATTCGAAAGAAGGTAAACAGGATGACAATTACCTAAATAATGAAATATTTTATTCTGAATTTTATACTATAAACAAGTAATTCTTATTTCAAATCAGATTAATTTAACTTAAAATTTGCTAATTTTCCAAAATGGCGTGTCACAGATCTGTATTTTTAGTTTTGCAAAGTTTTGGAATCGACAATTAACAAATGTTTCAATCGCTCAAAAATGACAGAAAAATTGAAAAAACATTTAAATTTCAAAATTTTAGGTTACACTTAATATAATTTCTGTTTGAAATAAATCAGAGTATTTTTCTTACTGGAAATTTGTAAATTTCAATTAAAGCTAAAATGAAAGCTTCAAGTAAGTTTTAAAAAACTCACTTTAAAACTTACGTATCTAAAATAAGTGGAAGTACGTATATTGATTCATTGAAAGATTTCAACCTTTAACAGCTTACTTTCAAAATTTATTTATTTATAAAATGTTTGCTTGATAATTGTATACATTATTTCGCTACAATTTTAATCGGAAATGTATTTTGTTTTATCCTACATTAACTAACGTAATTTACTTGTAAACACACTTTCAAGCATTAAACCACCCATAATTTTAAAAACGTTCATTGTTTAAATACGATTGACACGTGACACCTATCTGACCAATGAAATCAAACCTCAATTAGCATACTATCGCTTTGTTTTAAATCTGTCTCTGAATTAGGTTCATAAAATAAAACATTTTAACTTAAAGACACTTTTCCTACATGTTTCTTTACTTATTCTATATATATATATCTATATACATTTATGTATATACTAGTAGTATAGCCCGGCGTTGCTCGGGTGTAATGAAAGCTTTAAAACTAATCCATGGTCCTGGAGCTCAAACTCTTTATACGTTGGCACGAAAGACTAAAAAGCAATAGTTGTTTCCAGTTAAAGCGAAAACGTAGACTGAAAGAAAAATGAATGGATGTGAGTCAAATTATGATTTCCTGGTATCGATATTAAATAAGCTTTTTTCGTCGTAAACTGAATTTTGAAAGCTAAATAAGTCCTCTGAGTAAATGGTATCATGGCTGAGACTAAGAACTACAATTATACCTACTTAAAGCCAAACCTGAAGCAAAAATTAAATAAAAGGGCTGAAAAAAATACAGACATACAAGCAGATAAACAGACACACACACAGACATCTTGCCTTTTATATATATATATATATATTATCGATTTTCTGCACTATTGTAAGAACTGCAACCTTGAAACTTCTGAATATCGTTTATTATATCTTTGTCTATGAGTGCATCAAATTTGATTAAAATCTGACCACACCTTCTCTAACCCGATTTTTTCGATTATTGATTTTCGATATTTATCGGGGGTACCTCGACACAAAACCTAACTAAAAACACTCACAGACGCTTATAGTACAACTGTGTAAATTTCCAAGAAAATAGGTTCAGCCGTTTCGGAGTCTATAGTTAACGGATACACACACACAGACACACACACAGAGAGACAAAGTTCCATTTATAAATAAGTTTATATATATATATATATATATATATATATATATATATATATAATAATAATAATAATAATAATAATAATAAACTAGACTCCGTAAATTTACACTAATCTAAACCTTCGAAAAAGTGTTAACAAACAGAACCTAAATCCGTTAAAATCCGGCGTAATATGTCGTCGGATAATGGGGGAGAAAAAAAGAAACCAGCAGAACAAGAACAAAATGTCAAGCATCCGCAGGAAAGAAAAAAACCCAATTCATTCCCTGACGATCCGTAGGTGAAAACGCGGTAGGTTGTGGCTTACTTATAGATTTTTTCGTATATATATATATATATATATATATATATATATGAAACAGCTGTATGTATTAAGAGACAGTATTGAGTATATTTTAAAATATACTCAATTATATACTCTTGATATATAAAATATATATCGTTGTTTCATATAATTTCGTCGACATAGGGAAAAAATCGGTAATATTTTTACGGCAATGACTTATAAAAGGTTATGTTTCAGAATAATGTTCTTCTTCTTCAATGATATTTCTGAAATAATTGTGAATATGATTTTTTTTTTAATATAAAATGAATTCATGGTTATTTAGAACGTTAGAGAGGAATGATTGGAGAAAGTTATATAATTATAGGTGTGGCTGTATTACCCAATCAAAAGTGAAAATGAGATTGAACTAAAAAGCTGAACATTTAAGTCGTATAAAGGTAAATTGTTGAATTATTGAATTGTTGTCGTGAGAAAATGTCACTTTTTATCTATGAAGATACATATTAGAAACACATATTATTCAAATGTGTAGACAGTGGTTTTGGACAACAGGTCAGATTTTAGGTTTCAGAGAAGTTAAATTTTTATACTACTGAATTTGTTAAAAGGGCTAAATTGTTTAAGCTTAAATTTAAATTAAATAATTATGTTATACTAAAGTATAATGGAGTTATGAAAAAGAAATAAGTATAGTATGAATCATCAATTTTTAATAAAATAATTGTTATGTTATATTAGAGCATAAATCATAAATGAACATTATAATTAATTAAATTTTAAAGTAATATTTACGGTGTTTACGCAATACTGTCAATCCATATTGTGTAATGATGTAATGCTTTTATAAATGTGTATATATATATATATATATATATATATATATATATATATATATATATATATGGTTAAATAAAATAAAGACAAGAGGAAAACTGTATTATATATATATATATATATATATATATATATATGGTTGAATAAAATAAAGACGAGAGGAAAACTGTATTATATATATATATATATATATATATATATATATGGTTAAATAAAATAAAGACAAGAGGAAAACTGTATTATATATATAATATGGTTAAATAAAATAAAGACAAGAGGAAAACTGTATTATATATATATATATATATATATATATATATATATATATATATATATATATATATAAATGTTTAAATAAAATACAGAGAAGAGAAAAAGTGTATTTTAAATCTCCTACGTGTTTCGTTCTGTGATGGACTTTATCAAAGCAAAAAGACGAAATTTTTTTTTAATCATTTCACCCCGAGCAAGGCAGAAATGCCACTGATGAGCTGGGGGATACATAACTGTAAAAAGATTAATTAGAAAAGAGTGAGGAGTACAAACTAGTTAGAAAGGAGCAATAGAAAGCTGAGAATGCAGGTGCGATGACAGATACATAGGTGGAGAGAAAGGGAAGGATATACGGGGTTGGGGAGAGAGCTAGAATCCAGTGGTTAATAGATGAGTATTGACATTGCATTTAAATTTCTGGAGGTTGTAGCCGTCAGGAAAGTAAGAATATGGGAGCGAGTTCCACAGGCGGGAAGTGCGAGAGAGGAAGCTGCAGGAGTAGAATTGTCGTCTGGATTTGGCTAACCTGATTGTGAATGGGTGGGACCCAGTTGCCAGTCTGGTTACACGAGTAAACAACTGTTGATAACACAATTTTCGATCCATCGTAAACAAACATATCTGCTCTGAAATGTATCGTAATTATATAGGCTTGATAAAAACCTTGTTTAGACTGGAGGCTATTCGTGGTCGAGAGGTCTAAGACGTTACCAGATCAAATAGTTGCTTCCTCTATATAGATATGGGTCGCAGGTTCGAATCCTGCCGAATGGCACTCATTTTCCTAATAAAAATTTATCGTAAATAATCAGGCCGTAGAAATAAATATATGAATACAAAAAAAAACAGAATATCTACTTAAATACGAGTATCGATAAAAAATAATGTTCAAACAATTTATTTCAAATTGTCGGCTGCTTATAACCAAGTTTCGTTAAAATTCGTTGATTTCCGTTATATATATATAAAGGTACCTCCTTTGATTCAATAAAAAAATTAGCATACCATGATTAAAAAATCAGCCAAGCTTAATAAAAACAGTTTTATCTTCAAAACAAAATTCATTTATTAAGAGGAGAAACCGAAAGATTAAAAACTTTTCTTTTTTTTTTAAATCATTTTGAGAATGATCCAAATTTTGAATAAGAGTATACTTTTCTTTGTGCCAAAGCGGGGATTGCACAAACATTATAGAAAATTTTAGGGTTTTTGCAGTGAAATCACATTTATTTGGATATCCATGGAAAAAAAAACAAAAACAAATAATTTTCGGATTTTAATTAAACGACTAGCACTTATTCAAAAATGAATTAAATTATTTTAGAAATTTGTTTTTAAAAATCGTTATAAAAATATTTTGCTCACACATGAGTTAACCCAACTAATTTTATTTACGAAATTTCGAGAAACTACATTTTGTAGCACTTAATGCTTATGTTAATTAAATACAGAACGTTTCAGAAAATTTAAAACAGCTGAATCGTAAAATTGAAAAATACAACGAAACATATTTCTGAGATGTGCTATTGTAATTGCTTACATTGTTCAGGCCGTTGTCCTCATCTTTTTGATATATTCACGCCGTTTCGGACGTCGTACGCTCCGACATTCTAAAGAACCTGGCTACATTTCTGAGATAAACTACTGTAATTATTTACAGTATTTACATTGTTCAAACTGTTGACGTCATTCAGGGGTAAATTGTTGTCCTTCCATGATGCTTCCAGATATCTCAGCTATCTCCATTTAACTGAACTCACTAAGGTTTTTTTTTCGTTCACATTTGCTGTAAACATGTATTAAACATACAGTTTTTTGGATGAAGTCACTGGAATCAACTTACGCTCAAAGAGCAGTGAGTTCAGTAGTTGGCTATGGTAGAAGCGAAAAAATCTGAAAGACTAGAATTAATCTATGATAACTGAGATACCTGAAAGCGGCATGACTCAAGGAACGAGAACAAACTACTCAAGTAAATGAAATGAAGTGTTCAGTTCAAAATTCTAATCACCTGAAGATGGTATGAGCGTTCAACGACCGAAACGTTGTGAATATAAAAACAAAGATGACGGCAACAGTCTGAACAATGTAAATAATATAAATAAAACTAGAACATTATTTAACTGCATGTTTTTAATTGAGAATTCTTTATCATTTTAAAAATTCATTTTAAACTTTAGGCATCGCGTTTTTCTGGAGGTACAAGTATATATATATATATATATATATATATATTCTATCGAGTTGGCAGATAATTTTCTAAACATATACTGTTGTTAAATATAACAGACAATGAATGTCTGTTATGTTGCTATGTTTAATCATGAGCCGTTCTAAACAACGCATTTTGTCTTTAATTTCAGGTGAAAAAAATTGTCCAACTTTTGGATATTTTTTATTATGCTGGTTCTAAGCTTTCGGCTTATATGAACCATCTTCAGAGAGGTTACAGGGACGAACATAAGGACATCCACCATCAAAGAAGATTTTATCTTGTGTTGACATAAAACCAAATAGCAGACGCAGTTCGTAAATTTGTAATGCTGTTCTATGACATGAAAGACCGAAGTGTTAACAGAACCATATGTTTAAATACAATATAATGTGGTGTGACTAAATTGAAATGTGATTTTATTAAGTGTGGGTTGTTTTGATTTAATGTAGATGGCCTCCAATATCTGAAGGTTCTTTTTACTGTGTGTATGAGTGAGTATTATTGTCTTATCGACTAAAATCTGTCTAATATTACCTAAAAAGCTATGTTTATCTAAGAAATGTTGTTTAATTAAACTCTGATCAGAAAGGTAACAGATAAGTCTACAGGAGAGCATGGTTGTAGTAAAACTAATATATGTAGTGGGTTTATTATTAGTACCAGAGATACAATCTCTGAACGTACATGTAATTTGATACACTACATTGCTTTTCTGTAAAGGATTTAACTGCGTGGTTGTAGGGTTATTAGAGACTAAGAGATCAATTGTTTTAAATTTTTTATAATATATAATGAGCATAATTTGATTATTATTTTTAATTGGTTTAACATTTCTATCTATTATGTTTTTAAGTGCTGTTTCATCGTGTTTATAAATATTATGCAGTTGGTTGCAATAGTATAAGTTAATAGTGTCAATAGTGTCATGTTTATTTTGACGCACATTATTATTATTTTCAATATTATCAATATTGTTATAGGTATTATTAAGTTTATTGAGATACATTTTAATTTGTTTTATCAATGACGGAGACAGGAAATCCATTGTTAACAAGTGTTTGTTTAATATATATATATATATATATATATATATATATATATATATATATATCAACCACCTGCACAAACACCTGCAAACAATACGACATTTAAAAGAAGTCAACACAACAAAAGCAATCAAAAGCAATTAACCATCTGTAGAAACACTCACATATCAAATTATTAAATTACACCAAGCTCCATATAAGAAAAATACCTAGGCACAACAGCAAACTGAAATAAAGCCCTGATGAGTAAGGACATAATGGTGCCTTCACGAATCCAGGTGGTCTCTTTGTTTCAGACGAGAAAAATTATTCGACATTTGCATTTCTATCTTCTTTTGTCTGGCCATCAGTATATCTTTCAGTCTATCGAAAATTGGCTTTTTTTTTGTTTACTTAGTTTTTTGTTCTATTTAATATCGTCTTTACAAATAGTGTTACATTTTTCTTTCTTTCCAGTATCTCATTCCTTCTTTCTCGTTTCTTTCTTTCTTTCTTTCTTTCTATTCGACTTGCCTTTTATTCTTTACAGCCTTTCTTCCTTTAGCCAGTTATCGTCATTTTCTTTCTTGCTTTCTTACTTTCCTTTTTTCTTTTCTTTCCTTTTCTTTTGTTTCTTTCTTTCTATTTGACTTTCCTTACTTCTCTTTAGTCTGTCTTTCTTCAGTAAGCCATTTTCATTTTTTCTTTCTCTCACTTTCTTTCTTTGTTTCTTTGTTTCTTTCTTACTTTCATTCTTTCTTTGTTTCTTTCTTTCTATTCGACTTGCCTTTTTTCTTTACAGCCTTTCTTTCTTTAGCCAGTTTTCGTCATTTTCTTTCTTGTTTTCTTTCCTTTTTTCTTTTCTTTTCTTTTCTTTCTTTCTTTCTATTTGACTTTCCTTATTTCTTTTTAGTCTTTTTTATTTCTTCAGTAAGCCATTTTCATTTTCTTTCTTTCACTTTCTTTCTTTCTCTCACTTTCTTTCTTGCATTCTTTCTTTCTTCCTTTCTTTCTCTCACTTTCTTTCTTTTTATTCGACTTGCTACCTTTCGCTTTATCATCCGATTTTTCCTTTCTCCCTTATTTGTTTGTTTTTTCTTTCTTACTTACTGAAACCAAGTAGCGTCTCTGATATCTCTTTTCCGACTTTTCACTTCGATCAAAAAGTTATAGTCCATTATTTATTAAGTATTGTCAGGTCGTAAGTTACGCACGTACCAACTGAAAAACAACCAGAGTTATAATCAGATTGACGAAAACGTCCTTCTCCTTGAATTCTTGAGGACTATTTATGCTTCAACTGTATTCTTTCGCTTCCCTTTCCACCTTCAAGAACATCCATATCAGCTTCTGAATCAACGCGTAATCTCATTTTGCCGTACTTCTCTCGCGAGATTTCTCAATCATATCCGATCGAATGACCTCAGAACCACCAAACTGTCGCCTTCCTTTTATGAATTCCACTGCAGGTGATATATTTCACCCTTCGAATATAACTGGCAACCCGTAAATTATTCCTAAATTATGTGGGCAGTGTTGCATGTCGTAGGTAATCATGGTCTGCATTTGAAAACAGATCAGATTTTTTCTTCATTTCACTCCATGCAAAGTGAAAGGCAAGGGGGGATCACTCGAAGGGAAAGAGAATGACTTTGAAAGAAACAACAGGTTTATGGAAGAGAACAAAATGGCGATTTGCATTGCGTTGCATTTAAATTTTTGCAGATTGTAGCTTTCAGGGAAGGAAGAAACCGGAAAAATTATTTACAAATGAGAAAATAACTTACGGTTATATCGAGCTAGTTGAACAATAACACGGTGGGACCTAATTGAACATCTAGTAGCAGTCAAAAAACAAAGTAGGAGATATCATCAGAACAACTGCCATCAAAATATTTATAAAAAAGACAGAAGGAAAGTTACGTGAAGATGGTAGGAAAGTCACCGAGGCAGTCTCTTAAACATTGCAGACAGAATGTAAGGTTCATGCATCGATAAAGGGGCTAACTGGGCCAATTACAACCTTATTGGCTGATATGTATGAACGTGAGTAAAATCATTTGACATATTTAAGGATTTATAGTATTTATGGAGGCACAGTGGAGTAATGTATTGCGGCTCAGAAATCAAAGAGTGGTGTGAGAATTCCGGTCGAGTATTTTACATTATGTATTAATAACCCTAAGGAAGCTATTAATCCATATTTTTTCACCAGGGTCTATGGGTAAATGGCACGACAGACTGGGTTTTATAGTCTTGAGTGTTAACTGGTCTAGGAAAAAGTAAAACTCTAAATCCAAACTAGCCTTAAGACAGCTAGACTGTGTCATACTATCTTGCCCAATTTTCAGAACGAAAAAATGACGGTGGACGTTGCATTAATTTTTCATTATTTTAAGATTGTAGATGCCAAGGAAGCAAGAAACAGAAAGAAAGTTCTACAAGCGAAAAAGAATTTAAAAGTTCAGCAATAAAACGGGGAGCCCTAATTGACAAACTAGTAACACGTTTAAATTTATGCAGTCGAAACACGAAGTAAATACTGTTGTCATATCTGGTCAGGCGCTCCTGCTGTTCATCTCAGAACAGGCTCCAAAAGAGAATCTGTAATGCGGATTGGTCTGGCAGCTTTTAATAGTAATTGAAAAATTAAAAATTGAGACAGAACATTATTGTACTTAACTTCAAATCTTTCTTTTGCTGATTCTTCTTCAACTAAGAAAAATATTTTTCACCCTTTTATTTTTATTTATGTTATCTAATCGGTCCTTCAGTTCTCGCTGTTAACAACATAACAAGTCGTATCTTTTATATTATAGCACAGTAAAACCTACATAGGTACCTACGTGTGTCACGCTTTTGCTGTAATGAATGAAATAAAATGCATTATATTTCCGGAGAAAATCATTGTAATGGAAGAAACAGTAAGCCAACAAAGAAAGACAGCAAGAGAATGGCAGAGAAGAAGACGAGAACGATTACGAGCAGAAGAGAGACAAGCAATCCGTAAACATAATAGAGAACGAATTTCCAGGAGGAATAATATGAACGAAGAAGAGAGAGAACTTTATATTTATAATTGTTATTGCAATATTTTTTGAAGTTTTTAAGTTCAAATATTTAATGATACAATACGGGAAATTCTACGCATATTTTAATCTCATAAGATTTGTCATGCGCAATCATTAACTAAAGAATTACGATTGATCATAATATTAAAATAAGAAAATTGTGAAATTTTCACAGGTTAAAACTAGTCTATATATCAATATCGTAGTACCTACATGTGCTACGCCTTTGAATAAGTATAACTCATGCGTTTCACATTTTTACTTACCTCTGTTTGTATAAATATATTATTCTTAATTTACTTCTTGCATTTTATAATGGAAGTAAAAATAATATATGTAAAAATTAGCGTTATAATGAAAATTTAAATAATTATTTACAAAGAGAAGATATATAGATAAAAAATTGTACCGGCTGCAACCACTCTCTCACCGGCGTGATGTGGCTTCCCTGTGCCTCTTCTACAAGTACTTTCATGGCTTCTGCTCCGATGAGCTTAGATCACTGGTGCCGCCTAAGCACGAATTTACACGAGATTCTAGATTAGCAACTAGGTCCCACACTTTTACAGTTAAACAAATAAGATGTAACCGTAAATTCTACTCCAACAGCTTCTTTTCTCGCGCTCCCCGCCTGTGGAACTCCCTTCCACAAGTCTGCTTTCCCGACAGCTACAATCTCCAGGTGTTTAAATGTAGGGTCAATAGACACCTCCTATCACACTAACTCCCAATTATTCTCAGAACACTCTCATTTACCCAACCTTCATTCTAGGTATCCTTACCCGCCTATCACCCACCCTCTGACATTTCCTATATTTAACCATTCTCGGTATCTCTACCCGCCTATCACCCACCCTCTGACATTTCCTATATTTAACCATTCTCGGTATCTTTACCCGCCTATCACCCACCCTCTGACATTTCCTATATTTAACCATTCTCGTATCCCTACCCGCCTATCACCCACCCTCTGACATTTCCTATATTTAACCATTCTCGGTATCCCTACCCGCCTATCACCCACCCTCTGACATTTCCTATATTTAACCATTCTCGGTATCCCTACCCGCCTATCACCCACCCTCTGACATTTCCTATATTTAACCATTCTCGGTATCCTTACCCGCCTATCACCCACCCTCTGACATTTCTTATATTTAACCATTCTCGGTATCCCTACCCGCCTATCACCCACCCTCTGACATTTCCTATATATAACCATTCTCGGTATCCCTACCCACCTATCACCCACCCTCTGACATTTCCTATATTTAACCATTCTCGGTATCCCTACCCGCCTATCACCCACCCTCTTACATTTCCTATATTTAATCATCCTTTCTCCACTCTATGTAGCCCTATGCGCAGTAGTGGCAGTGACATGCCTTGCTCGGGGTGAAACGCTTATTAAAACAAATATAAAACAAATAAAGTAGAAAAAAACAAAAACAAGTTCATTAGAATAAGAAGACTTTTCTTCAAGGTTAGGTGAGTTTGATGGTCATGTGATTTTAGCCCCATGGGTCGAAACAACGCATTTTCTTCGGCGAAAAAAAATTCTAATTTCTTACAGATATATTTATATTTTCGCCAGCAATCATAACATGACAGAAAGAATAAGACAACAAAGAGAGATAGCAAAAGAACAGCAGAAAGGAAGATGAAAACGATTACGAGCAAAAGAGAGACAGGCAATCCTTAAAACTAATAGAGAACGAATGCAAGCAAAGGACAAATGATATGAACAAAGAAGAAAGATAACTTAATCTTGAGAACATTGGGGAACTGAATTTTACAGCGAAGAAATTATATAAATAAAAATAAAAAATAATTTTATATTAAGAACTTGAATAATTGAAATTTACAGTGAAGAATGATATGAATATAGAAGGAATAGAACTTTATATTGGGAACGTGAGGAACCGAATTTTACATTGAAAAAATGATATGACTGAATAAGAAAAAAACTTTCTATTAAGAACACGAGGAATGGAGATTTATAACAAAGAAATGATATGAAAAAAAAATAAAGAGAACTATAAATTGCAAACATGAGGAAGCGAATTTTATAGCAAAGAAACTCTATGAATGAAGAGAAACGAGAATATTATATTATGAACTTGAGAAAGTCAAATTTACAGTGAAGAAATAATATGAAAAAAGAAGAAAGATAAATTTATATTGAGAACGTGAGGAAGCGAATATTTCTGCGAGGAAATGAAAAAGAATAAAGAGAAAAGAGTAGTTTATATTAAGAAGATGAGGGACCAAATTTTACAGCAAATACATTACATGATTCAAGAGCAAAGAGAAATTTATATTGAGAACATGACGAACCGAATTTTGCAGCAAAGAAATGCTATGCATAAAAAGAAATGAGAAATATTTATGGGGAACATGAGGAACTGATATTTATAGCAAAAAGATGATAATATTGAAAAGGAGAGGGAACTTTTTATTGGGAACAAGAAGAACCAATATGTACAGCAAAAAATAATATGATTGAAGAGGCGAGGAAACCTTTTATTAGGGACATGAAGGACGGATATTTATAGCGATGAAATGATCTGATTGAAGAAGAGAGGAAACCTTTTATTAGGGACATGAAGGGCAGATATTTAAAGCGATGAAATGATCTGATTGAAGAAGAGAGGAAACCTTTTATCAGGGACATGAAGGACAGATGTTTATAGCGAAGAAATGATATGATTGAAGAGGAGAGGAAACCTTTTATTAGGGACATGAAGGACGAATATTTATAGCGATGAAATTATCTGATTGAAGAAGAGAGGAAACCTTTTATTAGGGACATGAAGGACGGATATTTATATCGAAGAAATAATATGATTGAAGAGGAGAGGAAAACTTTTATTAGGTACATGAAGGACGGATATTTATAGCGATGAAATGATCTGATTGAAGAAGAGAGGAAACCTTTTATTAGGGACATGAAGGACAGATATTTATAGCGATGAAATGATCTGATTGAAGAAGAGAGGAAACCTTTTATTAGGGACATGAAGGACAGATATTTATAGCGAAGAAATGATATGATTGAAGAGGAGAGGAAACCTTTTATTAGGGACATGAAGGACGGATATTTATATCGAAGAAATAATATGATTGAAGAGGAGAGGAAACCTTTTATTAGGGACATGAAGGACGGATATTTATAGCGATGAAATGATCTGATTGAAGAAGAGAGGAAACCTTTTATTAGGGACATGAGGGACAGATATTTATAGCGATGAAATGATCTGATTGAAGAAGAGAGGAAACCTTTTATTAGGGACATGAAGGACAGATATTTATAGCGATGAAATGATCTGATTGAAGAAGAGAGGAAACCTTTTATTAGGGACATGAAGGACAGATATTTATAGCGAAGAAATGATATGATTGAAGAAAAGAGGAAACCTGTTATTAGGGACATGAAGGACAGATATGTATAGCGAAGAAATGATATGATTGAAGAGGAGATGAAGCCTTTTATTAGGGACATGAAGGACAGATATTTATAGCGAAGAAATGATATGATTGAAGAGGAGAGGAAACCTTTTATTAGGGACATGAAGGACGGATATTTATAGCGATGAAATGATCTGATTGAAGAAGAGAGGAAACCTTTTATTAGGGACATGAAGGACAGATATTTATAGCGATGAAATGATATGATTGAAGAGGAGAGGAAACCTTTTATTAGGGACATGAAGGACAGATATTTATAGCGAAGAAATGATCTGATTGAAGAAGAGAGGAAACCTTTTATTAGGGACATGAAGGACAGACATTTATAGCGAAGAAATGATATGATTGAAGAGGAGAGGAAACCTTTTATTAGGGACATGAAGGTCGGATATTTATAGCGATGAAATGATCTGATTGAAGAAGAGAGGAAACCTTTTATTAGGGACATGAAGGACAGATATTTATAGCGAAGAAATGATATGATTGAAGAGGAGAGGAAACCTTTTATTAGGGACATGAAGGACGGATAATTATATCGATGAAATGATCTGATCGAAGAAGAGCGGAAACCTTTTATTAGGGACAAGAAGGACAGATATTTATAGCGATGAAATGATCTGATTGAAGAAGAGAGGAAACCTTTTATTAGGGACATGAAGGACAGATATTTATAGCGAAGAAATGATATGATTGAAGAGGAGAGGAAACCTTTTATTAGGGACATGAAGGACGGATATTTATATCGAAGAAATAATATGATTGAAGAGGAGAGGAAACCTTTTATTAGGGACATGAAGGACAGATATTTATAGCGATGAAATGATCTGATTGAAGAAGAGAGGAAACCTTTTATTAGGGACATGAAGGACAGATATTTATAGCGATGAAATGATCTGATTGAAGAAGAGAGGAAACCTTTTATTAGGGACATGAAGGACAGATATTTATAGCGAAGAAATGATATGATTGAAGAGGAGAGGAAACCTTTTATTAGGGACATGAAGGACGGATACTTATAGCGATGAAATGATATGATTGAAGAAGAGCGGAAACCTTTTATTAGGGACATGAAGGACAGATATTTATAGCAATGAAATGATCTGATTGAAGAAGAGAGGAAACCTTTTATTAGGGACATGAAGGACAGATATTTATAGCGATGAAATGATCTGATTGAAGAAGAGAGGAAACCTTTTATTAGGGACATGAAGGACAGATATTTATAGCGATGAAATGATCTGATTGAAGAAGACAGGAAACCTTTTATTAGGGACATGGAGGACAGATATTTATAGCGATGAAATGATCTGATTGAAGAAGAGAGGAAACCTTTTATTAGGGACATGAAGGACAGATATTTATAGCGATGAAATGATCTGATTGAAGAAGAGAGGAAACCTTTTATTAGGGACATGAAGGACAGATATTTATAGCGATGAAATGATCTGATTGAAGAAGACAGGAAACCTTTTATTAGGGACATGGAGGACAGATATTTATAGCGATGAAATGATCTGATTGAAGAAGAGAGGAAACCTTTTATTAGGGACATGAAGGACAGATATTTATAGCGAAGAAATGATATGATTGAAGAGGAGAGGAAACCTTTTATTAGGGACATGAAGGACGGATATTTATAGCGATGAAATGATCTGATTGAAGAAGAGAGGAAACCTTTTATTAGGGACATGAAGGACAGATATTTATAGCGATGAAATGATATGATTGAAGAGGAGAGGAAACCTTTTATTAGGGACATGAAGGACAGATATTTATAGCGAAGAAATGATATGATTGAAGAGGAGAGGAAACCTTTTATTAGGGACATGAAGGACGGATATTTATAGCGATGAAATGATCTGATTGAAGAAGAGAGGAAACCTTTTATTAGGGACATGAAGGACAGATATTTATAGCGATGAAATGATCTGATTGAAGAAGAGAGGAAACCTTTTATTAGGGACATGAAGGACAGATATTTATAGCGATGAAATGATCTGATTGAAGAAGACAGGAAACCTTTTATTAGGGACATGGAGGACAGATATTTATAGCGATGAAATGATCTGATTGAAGAAGAGAGGAAACCTTTTATTAGGGACATGAAGGACAGATATTTATAGCGAAGAAATGATATGATTGAAGAGGAGAGGAAACCTTTTATTAGGGACATGAAGGACGGATATTTATAGCGATGAAATGATCTTATTGAAGAAGAGAGGAAACCTTTTATTAGGGACATGAAGGACAGATATTTATAGCGATGAAATGATATGATTGAAGAGGAGAGGAAACCTTTTATTAGGGACATGAAGGACAGATATTTATAGCGAAGAAATGATATGATTGAAGAGGAGAGGAAACCTTTTATTAGGGACATGAAGGACGGATATTTATAGCGATGAAATGATCTGATTGAAGAAGAGAGGAAACCTTTTATTAGGGACATGAAGGACAGATATTTATAGCGAAGAAATGATCTGATTGAAGAGGAGAGGAAACCTTTTATTAGGGACATGAAGGACGGATATTTATATCTAAGAAATAATATGATTGAAGAGGAGCGGAAACCTTTTATTAGGGACATGAAGGACAGATATTTATAGCGATGAAATGATCTGATTGAAGAAGAGAGGAAACCTTTTATTAGGGACATGAAGGACAAATATTTATAGCGATGAAATGATCTGATTGAAGAAGACAGGAAAACTTTTATTAGGGACATGAAGGACAGATATTTATAGCGAAGAAATGATCTGATTGAAGAGGAGAGGAAACCTTTTATTAGGGACATGAAGGACGGATATTTATATCGAAGAAATGATCTGATTGAAGAAGAGAGGAAACCTTTTATTAGGGACATGAAGGACAGATATTTATAGCGATGAAATGATCTGATTGAAGAAGAGTGGAAACCTTTTATTAGGGACATGAAGGACGGATATTTATATCTAAGAAATAATATGATTGAAGAGGAGGAAACCTTTTATTAGGGACATGAAGGACAGATATTTATAGCGATGAAATGATCTGATTGAAGGAGAGGAAACCTTTTATTAGAGTTATGAAGGACGGATATTTATAGCGATGAAATGATCTTATTGAAGAAGAGAGGGAAAACCTTTTATTAGGGACATGAAGGACAGATATTTATAGCGATGAAATGATATGATTGAAGAGGAGAGGGGAAACCTTTTATTAGGGACATGAAGGACAGATATTTATAGCGAAGAAATGATATGATTGAAGAGGAGAGGAAACCTTTTATTAGGGACATGAAGGACGGATATTTATGCTTGATAAGTGATCTGATTGAAGAAAGAAGAGGAAAACCTTTTATTAGGGACGCCTGAAGGACAGATATTTATAGCGTAGAAATGATCTGATTGAAGAGGAGAGAAACCTTTTATTAGGGACATGAAGGACGGATATTTATATCTAAGAAATAATATGATTGAAGAGGAGCGAAACCTTTTATTAGGGACATGAAGGACAGATATTTATAGCGATGAAATGATCTGATTGAAGAAGAGAGGAAACCTTTTATTAGGGACATGAAGGACAAATATTTATAGCGATGGAAATGATCTGATTGAAGAAGACAGGAAAACTTTTATTAGGGACATGAAGGACAGATATTTATAGCGAAGAAATGATCTGATTGAAGAGGAAGGGAAACCTTTTATTAAGGACATGAAGGACGGATATTTATATCGAAGAAATGATCTGATTGAAGAGAGGAAAACCTTTTATTAGGGACATGAAGGACGAATATTTTAGCAACGATGAAAATGATCTGATTGAAGAAGAGGAAACCTTTTTATTAGGGACATGAAGGACGGATATTTATATCTAAGAAATAATATGATTGAAGAGGAGAGGGGGAAACCTTTTATTAGAGGGACATGAAGGACAGATATTTATAGCGATGAAATGATCTGATTGAAGAAGAGAGGAAACCTTTTATTAGGGACATGAAGGACAGATATTTATAGCGATGAAATGATATGATTGAAGAGGAGAGGAAACCTTTTATTAGGGACATGAAGGACAGATATTTATAGCGAAGAAATGATATGATTGAAGAGGAGAGGAAAACCTTTTATTAGGGACATGAAGGACGGATATTTATAGCAGTGAAATGATCTGATTGAAGAGGAGAGAAACCTTTTATTAGGGACATGAAGGGACAGATATTTATAGCGAAGAAATGATATGATTGAAGAGGAGAGGAAACCTTTTATTAGGGACATGAGGACGGATATTTATAGCGATGAAATGATCTGATTGAAGAAGAGAGGAAACCTTTTATTAGGGACATGAAGGACAGATATTTATAGCGAAGAAATGATATGATTGAATAGGAGAGGAAACCTTTTATTAGGGACATGAAGGACGGATACTTATATCGATGAAATGATCTGATTGAAGAAGAGCGGAAACCTTTTATTAGGGACATGAAGGACAGATATTTATAGCGATGAAATGATCTGATTGAAGAAGAGAGGAAACCTTTTATTAGGGACATGAAGGACAGATATTTATAGCGAAGAAATGATATGATTGAAGAGGAGAGGAAACCTTTTATTAGGGACATGAAGGACGGATATTTATATCGAAGAAATAATATGATTGAAGAGGAGAGGAAACCTTTTATTAGGGACATGAAGGACAGATATTTATAGCGATGAAATGATCTGATTGAAGAAGAGAGGAAACCTTTTATTAGGGACATGAAGGACAGATATTTATAGCGATGAAATGATCTGATTGAAGAAGAGAGGAAACCTTTTATTAGGGACATGAAGGACAGATATTTATAGCGAAGAAATGATATGATTGAAGAGGAGAGGAAACCTTTTATTAGGGACATGAAGGACGGATACTTATAGCGATGAAATGATCTGATTGAAGAAGACAGGAAACCTTTTATTAGGGACATGGAGGACAGATATTTATAGCGATGAAATGATCTGATTGAAGAAGAGAGGAAACCTTTTATTAGGGACATGAAGGACAGATATTTATAGCGAAGAAATGATATGATTGAAGAGGAGAGGAAACCTTTTATTAGGGACATGAAGGACGGATATTTATAGCGATGAAATGATCTTATTGAAGAAGAGAGGAAACCTTTTATTAGGGACATGAAGGACAGATATTTATAGCGATGAAATGATATGATTGAAGAGGAGAGGAAACCTTTTATTAGGGACATGAGGGACAGATATTTATAGCGAAGAAATGATATGATTGAAGAGGAGAGGAAACCTTTTATTAGGGACATGAAGGACGGATATTTATAGCGATGAAATGATCTGATTGAAGAAGAGAGGAAACATTTTATTAGGGACATGAAGGACAGATATTTATAGCGAAGAAATGATATGATTGAAGAGGAGAGGAAACCTTTTATTAGGGACATGAAGGACGGATATTTATATCTAAGAAATAATATGATTGAAGAGGAGAGGAAACCTTTTATTAGGGACATGAAGGACAGATATTTATAGCGATGAAATGATCTGATTGAAGAAGAGAGGAAACCTTTTATTAGGGACATGAAGGACAGATATTTATAGCGATGAAATGATCTGATTGAAGAAGAGAGGAAACCTTTTATTAGGGACATGAAGCACAGATATTTATAGCGAAGAAATGATATGTTTGAAGAGGAGAGGAAACCTTTTATTAGGGACATGAAGGACGGATATTTATATCGAAGAAATGATCTGATTGAAGTAGAGAGGAACTTTTATTAGGGACATGAAGGACAGATATTTATAGCGATGAAATGATCTGATTGAAGAAGAGAGGAAACCTTTTATTAGGGACATGAAGGACGGATATTTATATGATGAAATGATCTGATTGAAGAAGAGAGTAAAACCTTTATTAGGGACATGAAGGACAGATATTTATATGACAGAAATGATCTGATTGAAGTAAGAGGGTAAAACTTTATTAGGGACATGAAGGACGATATTTATAGCGATGAAATGATCTGATTGAAGAAGAGTGAAACCTTATTAGGGACATGAAGGACAGATATTTATAGCGAT
The DNA here is from genome assembly GCA_037127315.1 of Ascarosepion bandense. Lineage (NCBI taxonomy): Eukaryota > Metazoa > Mollusca > Cephalopoda > Sepiida > Sepiidae > Ascarosepion > Ascarosepion bandense. The sequence continues at coordinate 18,781 of JBBBDQ010029405.1, read as the reverse complement.
GAAATGATCTGATTGAAGAAGAGAGGAAACCTTTATTAGGGACATGAAGGACAGATATTTATAGCGAAGAAATGATATGATTGGAAGAGGAGAGGAAACCTTTATTAGGGACATGAAGGACAGATACTTTATATGATGAAAATGATATGATTGAAGAGGAGAGGAAACCTTTTATTAGGGACATGAAGGACGGATATTTATAGCGATGAAATGATCTTGATTGAAGAAGAGAGGAAACCTTTTATGACATGGAGGGACAGATATTTATAGCGATGAACAGATCTGATTGAAGAAGAGAGGAAACCTTTATTAGGGACATGAAGGACAGATACTATAGCGATGAAAATGATATGATTGAAGAGGAGATGAAACCTTTTATTAGGGACATGAAGGACAGATACTTATAGCGAAGAAATGACATGATTGAAGAGGAGAGAAACCTTTTATTAGGGACATGAAGGACAGATACTTATAGCGATGAAATGATATGATTGAAGAGGAGAGGAAACCTTTTATTAGGGACATGAAGGACGATATTTATAGCGATGAAATGATCTGATTGAAGAAGAGGAAACCTTTATTAGGGACATGAAGGACGGATATTTATACGAAGAAATGATTCGATTGAAGAAGAGAGGAAACCTTTTATTGGGACATGAAGGACAGATATTTATAGCGATGAAATGATCTGATTGAAGAAGAGAGAAACCTTTATTAGGGACATGAAGGACGATATTTATAGCGATGAAATGATCTGATTGAAGAAGAGAGGAAACCTTTTATTAGGACATGAAGGACAGATATTTATAGCGATGAAATGATCTGATTGAAGAAGAGGAAACCTTTATTAGGGACATGAAGGACAGATATTTATAGCGAAGAAATGATATGATTGAAGAGGAGAGGAAACCTTTATTAGGGACATGAAGGACAGATACTTATAGCGATGAAATGATATGATTGAAGAGGAGAGGAAACCTTTTATTAGGGACATGAAGGACGGATATTTATAGCGATGAAATGATCTGATTGAAGAAGAGAGGAAACCTTTTATTAGACATGAAGGACGGATATTTATAGCGATGAAATGATCTGATTGAAGAAGAGAGGAAACCTTTTATTAGGGACATGAAGGACAGATATTTATAGCGAAGAAATGATATGATTGAAGAGGAGAGGAAACCTTTTATTAGGGACATGAAGGACGGATATTTATAGCGATGAAATGATCTGATTGGAAGAAGAGCGGAAACCTTTTATTAGGACATGAAGGACATATATTTATAGCGAAGAAATGGATATGATTGAAGAGGAGAGGAAACCTGTTATTAGGGACATGAAGGACAGATATGTATAGCGAAGAAATGATATGATTGAAGAGGAGATGAAGCCTTTTTATTAGGGACATGAATTACAGATATTTATAGCGAAAAAATGATATGATTGAAGAGGAGATGAAACTTTTTATTAGGTACATGAAGGACAGATATTTATAGCGAAAAAATGATATGATTGAAGAGGAGATGAAGCCTTTTATTAGGGACATGAAGGACAGATATTTATAGCGAGGAAATGATATGATTGAAGAGGAGAGGAAACTTATTAGGGACATGAAGGACAGATATTTATAGCGATGAAATGATATGATTGAAGAGGAGAGGAAGCCTTTTATTAGGGACATGAAGGACAGATATTTATAGCGATGAAATGATATGATTGAAGAGGAGAGGAAACCTTTTATTAGGGACATGATGGACAGATATTTATAGCGAAAAAATGATATGATTGAAGAGGAGAGGAAACCATTTATTAGGGACATGAAGGACAGATATTTATAGCAAAGAAATGATATGATTGAAGAGGAGAGGAAACCTTTTATTAGGGACATGAAGGACAGATATATATAACAAAGAAATGATATGATTGAAGAGGAGAGGAAGCCTTTTATTAGGGACATGAAGGACATATTTATAGCAAAGAAATGATATGATTGAAGAGGAGAGGAAACCTGTTATTAGGGACATGAAGGACAGATATTTATAGCAAAGAAATGATATGATTGAAGAGGAGAGGAAACCTTTTATTAGGGACATGAAGGACAGATATTTATAGCAAAGAAATGATATGATTGAAGAGGAGAGGAAACCTTTTATTATGGACATGAAGGACAGATATGTATAGCAAAGAAATGATATGATTGAAGAGGAGAGGAAGCCTTTTATTAGGGACATGAAGGACATATTTATAGCAAAGAAATGATATGATTGAAGAGGAGAGGAAACCTGTTATTAGGGACATGAAGGACAGATATTTATAGCAAAGAAATGATATGATTGAAGAGGAGAGGAAACCTTTTATTATGGACATGAAGGACAGATATATATAGCAAAGAAATGATATGATTGAAGAGGAGAGGAAGCCTTTTATTAGGGACATGAAGGACATATTTATAGCAAAGAAATGATATGATTGAAGAGGAGAGGAAACTTTTTATTGAGGCTATGAAGAACCGAGATTTACAGCAGAAAATAATATGGTTGAAGAGGAGATGGAACCTTTTATTGAGGACATGAGGAACCTATGTTTCCAGCGAAAAGATTGAAGGGGCGAGAAAACTTCATATTGAGCACACGAAGAACCGAAATTACAGCGAAGAAATTATATGAATGTGCAGGAAAGTGAATTTTATACTGAGAACACAAGGAACCAAATTTTAAAGCAAAGAAGTGATATGAATGTAGAGAAATGATAACTATATATTCAGAACGTGAGGAACCGAGATTTACGGCGAAGAAATGATAACTATATATTCAGAACGTGAAGAACCGAGATTTACGGCGAAGAAATGATAACTATATATTCAGAACGTGAGGAACCGAGATTTACAGCGAAGAAATGATAACTATATATTCAGAACGTGAAGAACCGAGATTTACGGCGAAGAAATGATAACTATATATTCAGAACGTGAGGAACCGAGATTTACAGCGAAGAAATGATAAGATTGAATAAGAAAAAAACTTTTTATTGAGAACATTAAGAACCAAATTTTGCAGCGAAGAAATTATATAGATGGAGAGAAAAGACAACTTTATATTTAGAACATTGGGAACCGAATATACATCGAAGAAATTATATGACTATCAATAACACTCAGGGCCAGACTTTTTGACCAATGGAGCCGAATTTTTAAATTTGCTCCGTAAAACATCTAAGATGGTTCATAAATTATGTCACAGAAATCAAATCACACCACGTGTCAAACGTGATTTAAAAAAAAGAGCCTTTATATTTAATTTTTATTCTGACGTTTTAAAAATTCATTTGGTCAACAAAAAAATGTGAATATTTTTCCCCTAATTTTGAAACAAAAGAAATATTTGAACAACAAAAGTTTTCAAAAAAAAAAAACAAATAAAATATATATAAAAAAAAGTGCCAATGGTTAATTTAATTATTTAAGTCCGTTTTTTTTTAGATTTAATATTTTATACTTCAGAAAAAAAAAATTTTTTTTCGCTAAATATTTCATGCAGGAAATCAACTGTCTAAATGATTTCCATCTACTCCTCTCATTGGCATCTTCTACTACTTCTACATCTTCTTCTTGCACGGGCAACGCTGGGCTATAATGCTAGTATAATATAACAGAGAGTATAATATTTTATTAACCATATAAGTACAAACTAACCAGTATTATTTATTTAATCAACATCTGTTTAATTTTTTTTTTTTAATTATGAAAATACTGTTACATGATCCATTAATTTTTTTCACGGGTTTAGTTATAAATAAATTCATTTTTATTCAATCTTGTTTCAAGTAATATATTTTGTTGTTATTTTTTCCAGATTTTGTGTAAAACCTTAAAATGGCCACACCGTATGAAAAGTCCTTTCGTGTACTGCAATGTTTCTGAGAACTTTGATGTGCGTTGTGGAGTAGTGGATATCGACTCGGAATGACAAATCGGTGAGCTGAATTCGAATTCCAGTTGAATTCCTTGCATTCACTTACGCACAAATAAACTTAGGAAAGGCATTAATCCGTCTCTTCCTTCCCAGCATTAAATAATAGGACAGATTGAGTTCTATAGCCTGGGTTGGCAGCCAGTCTACCGCAGAAAGCAATGGCAACCTACTGCGGGAAAATCTTTTGCCTGGTCATTGATGTCTCTTTCGAGCGTGTATCACGTATGGCACTTAACTGACTGGCTAACTGATGTTTATCTACCGTGGTATATAAAAGAATGTATTTGTTCCGCCAAAGCCTTCTACACTTGAAGATTTGAGATCGAATTTTTGAAGCTGTGAAGTCAATATCTACGTATTGATTTGAGTGTGGAAAACAATTTCGATGTTTGTTGTGCAACACATGGTCATCATGTTGAGTGCATACAAGTTAAACAGCCTTAAAATAATTATTTACGTGCCTATGTACGGTAATGTGTATGTTCCAATCCTTATATAAAACGTTGAAACCTTTCGAGATTTTTATCTTTCTTAATAACTGACAAATATCTGTAAAGGTTTAAAAAATATATATAAATGGGAAATTGAAGTTGAATTTACTTCTTCTTAAATGTGACTGGGGGTGCCGAGTTCGAATTCCAGTTGAATTCCTTGCATTCACTTACGCACAAACACCCTAATAATAGGACAGATTGGGTTCTATAGGCTTGGCTGGCAACCAATCTACCGGAGAAAGCAATCGCAATCTACTGTGGGATAATCTTCTGCCCAGTCAGTCATGTCTCTTTCGAGACATGATCGCCCAAGCGTGCATCATCTATGGCACTTAACTGACTGAATGAAGATAATAGTTGGAAACATAAGTAAAGCTTCTACTGGGCAAAAAATGGAGGATCAGTTTTCAATTGTTATTAAGTAATAAATTGATCCCAAACTAATTACTACTTATTAATACAAATCGTCTCTTTTACCTTCAGCTATAGTTTTAAAGAGCAGGATAGAAAATCTTCTACCCAGTTAGTCATGTCTCTTTCGAGACATGATCGCCCAAGCGTGCATCATCTATGGCACTTAACTGACTGAATGAAGATAATAGTTGGAAACATAAGTAAAGCTTCTACTGGGCAAAAAATGGAGGATCAGTTTTCAATTGTTATTAAGTAATAAATTGATCCCAAACTAATTACTACTTATTAATACAAATCGTCTCTTTTACCTTCAGCTATAGTTTTAAAGAGCAGGATAGAAAATCTTCTACCCAGTTAGTCATGTCTCTTTCGAGACATGATCGCCCAAGTGTGTATCACGTATGGCACTTAACTGACTGAAATGTGATTCGCTAAAGACAAAAAAAAGGTTAACAGACGGAAACACATTCAGTACATTACTGGATCGGAAAAAGTAGAAAGAAATTAATTTATTTTTCTATCTTGTTTAAATAATCCTTTTTAGTTTTTTCTCATTCAGATTTTGTATAAATTGAAACTGTTATCATTTGTCAGTCAGTGAGTTAGTCAAGTACACGCTTGGGCGATCATGTATCTTTCCATCCAAATGCGTAAGATTTTCCCGCAGATGGTTGCCATTTCTTTTTGTGGTAAACTGCTTGCTAAACAAGGCTATACAACCCAATTCATCCTGCTTTTCAATCCTTTTATCCATATTAATCATTTACGTTCCATACGTGATACACACTTAGGCGATCATGTCTATTTGGAGACATGAGTAACTATGCAGAATATTTTCTTGCAGTAGGTTGCTTTTACTTTCTGTGGTAGACTGGTTGCTAACCAAGGCTATATAACCCAATTTGTCCTGCTATTTAACCCATATCTGGAGGGACAAGCAATAGATAAATACTTTTTTCCAGGGATATTAGCACATAAAATAAAATTCAACTATAATTCGAACTCGGCTCTCGTATTTCTCGTTCCAGGCCTATTGCCACTGCGCCACAACGCACATCACTGCACAACGCATCAACCCTTAAAATGGAGACAATTTACCCATCGCACGCAATACATACATATATATTTTACGGAAACTTCCGAAATTAGTATTAATCAACATATTTAATTCAAATTTATTTGTCCAGGACATGGATTCTCATATTTAAACGGGTAGTCAACGTTTTTTTGGTATAATTAGACAGTGCATTTATATATATCTTCTAGCTTAAATATTCGAGAAATCTCTGTATTCCGGCGAACATGGAAGCATTATTAATAAAAAGGAAAAATCCAACACCTAATATGAACTATGAACGCGGCTATAATATGCCTCTAATTGGGATGTCGGGCGGAGCATAGAGCCACCTCTTAACTGCTGTTGTTCCAAGGTCCACTCTGACTCGGGGTGCTAGTACCTGTTAGGGTCCTAACTATGGGCAAATAGTTCACCCCCTAACTAGGGTCAAAATCTTATGAAAGTATAAAAATAGATTTAATAGTAAAAGTTCCAGCAATACTCTAAAGAAAAAAATATTACCACTAATACAGTTTAGAAGGAAAAATACAACCAGCAATATATTTTTGGAAAAAAATACATACCAGCAATACATTTGACTCTATAACCCTCTTTACAAAAAAAATGTCAATGAAACCTGATCTGCAAACAGATTTTGATAAAGAATACATGTTATATTAATACGAATGTACTGTAAAAATTTTGTCGGCTTTAAATAACCGATTGTGGTGTTGATATACTGTTAAACAAAACAAACTCAACAAAATCAATTCTATGTTTGTTGTACAACATATGGTGCTCATGTTGAGTGCGTACAACCTTAAAATAATAAACTTTGAACCTTTTCCTATCCAGTAATGTCTCGAATATATTTCTGTCTCTTAGCGTTTTTTTAAATTTTTTTTTTTTCGAAATTTTCTGTTTCTTTTTTAATATCCCTGTATATGGGCACATATTTATTCACTCAGGATAGTAAGTACATATTATTTTGAGTTATTAGGCTTTTGTTTAGCCTTTGTATTGCACTAGTCAATAAAAAACGTTGTTTGAAAGCAGTGATTATTGTATTATTTCTTGCTTTATGCTTTGATACACCTTTGATGATACAGCAATATATATATATATATGTGTGTGTGTGTGTGTGTGTGTGTTTGTGTGTGTGTGTGTGTGTGTGGAATGAGCTGGCAAGACTATGTATATATAGTTTTTTAGGGGGATTTCTGTCATTCGGGATATATTATGGTCTTGTCACAAGTTTACCGGATTAAATGTGTCGGACAGTAAATGTTTGGTACAAAGCCAGCTAAACATGGGGATGGAGTTAGAACAGACCAACTAAAACGTTTTTCAGTGATGTTCCTGTTCAATGAGGCTTTGTGTCGACCTGAAGGGAAAAATACATTTTTCTTTGAACCGCTGTGTACTCTGCTATGGCTGTACAATAGAAAGATATATTCGTGAACTCCAAATTTAATTTTCAAAACTTTCACATTAGCTAGTATAATACGTTTTCAATACATCTGAATCTTCCAAACAGAAATCATTCATAATTGACTTGAAATGGGTTCCAGCAAACGAGTGAAAGACGAAACTAACCCAAAACGTTTATGTAAACAGTGTATTTACTGTTGAACAATACAACAAATGTGGTACAAAGCCGAAGGGAAGATGATTTTTTAAGCGTAGCTTAGATGTAACAAAGTGAGAGTAAAGGGCACCCAGTGAGCATCGAACTCACTACTCATTCGTAATTGTGATAGTGTGACAATCTTGTTAACCATTACACCACATCGACGTGTTCACACGATTACGTAAAAAGACAAAAATTCATATCCTTCATGTACCAACATTCGAAAATCAATCAGTTAATTGCCATACGTGATATACGCTTGGGCGATCATATCTCGAAAGAAACATGACTGATTTGCAAAAAAATTTCTTACAGTAAGTTGCCATTATTTTCTGTGATAGACTGGTTCCCAACTAAGGTTATAGAATAAAATCTATCCTGCTATTTAGCCCATAGGTGGGGGAGCAGCAACGGATTAATATTTTTCCCAAGCGTTTTGCGCATAAGTGAATGAAACTTGGCTCTCCGATTTGTCGTTCCGAGCCGATACCCACTTCACTACAGCATATATACGGGGAAAAAAAAAAAAAAAATATATATATATATATAAACAAACTTTGGTAAATTGAACGATTACATAAAACAACTAAATAAGTTCGATCCTCCCTGGGTGCTTCATATTTTCACTATCTTCTTCTTCTTCTTGTTCTTCTTCTTCTTCTTCTTTATGCCTTGTCTTTTCAGGACGTAGGCGCACATGGCCTCGCACATCTCCATATCCCTAGTGGCTCTCAGCAAGCTTTCTCCTGTTACCCCTTTCAAACCCCGCTCTTCATGTCCACTTTCTCAAGCCCGTCAAGTTATGTTACGTGTTGCTTTTCCCTGTCTCTCTTTCTCTCTATCTAACCTGTGAGTATCAGATTCTCCATGCCCTCCTTCCCCAGTATAGGTCTCGAGAACTTTAGCTGCTTTTTCTTTTGTCAAGCGTTAGTTTCCTTTTCATTCCTATCCTCTCCAAAACCTCGTTGTTGCTAATATGTTCTGTCCATGGTATCCTAAGCAGCCTTCTGTAGAATCGCATCTTGGTTGCTTTCTTTCATCTTTAATGAGATTTTTCAGCATTTGCTGCCATATTGAAAAACAAACATCCCATAACAATCCAGTACTTTCCTCTTTGTTTCTTGCAAAATCTTTCTTTCTCTCAATACTCTAATCAGCTTTTGGAATGCATTCTTGGCCATGCCGATTCGCTTTTGGATCTCAGTATCACACTTTCCATACTCTGTTTGAATATTTCCCAGCTATTTAAATTTCTGCGCCTGCTTGATTTTATTTTATGGTGCCCTCCTACGTGGAATGAACTCTCCCCCTTGTTACATGTAATTGACTTCCAAAGAGCAGTTAACGAAACCAATTAAAGGAAGCAGTTAACAGCAGTTGACAACAACTACTAGTCAGGTAATAAGCAGCGTAAAAATACCGTCGGACTTACTTATTTCTATATTTACTTATTATTAACTCTTCCTTTGAATATCTTTTTTCTTGTTATACTAATACACTGTTTTGAACCTACCTCCTGTGTTCCGTGTCTTACTTCCGGCCAAACCGTTCACTACAACTTTGCGGCGAAGTTTCACCACAGCAACTCCACAACAAAATGGTGACGAAGATTCACAACATTTTAGTATCCCCCCACCTGTAGTCGGCATTTTGCAATAAGCAGCGTAATAATACCTTCGGACTTACTTATTTCTATTATTTTTTTTTATCGTATCACCCCGAGCAAGGCGGTAACGCCACTGATGTGCAGGGGGCTACGTAAGAGTGGAAAGATTGGAAAAGAGAAAGCTGTAAACCACATCCTAAACAGGAAACGAGGGATGAGCCGCTTCACCCATTCAATAGACGTGGGTGGAGTGCGAACCGGGTGATAGTTTAGTCTATCTACTCCAATTAAAAAAAAAAAGAGGAAATGAATAGAAATGAGTAAAAGATTGGAAAAGAGAAAACCGGAAACCACATCCTAAACAGTAAACAAGGGATGAGCCTTGTTCAATAGACGTGGGTGGAGTGTGAAATGTGTTTCAGGATGTGCGCTGTGGTGCAGTGGATATCCACTCGGAACGCCAACTCGGGAAGCAGAGTTCAAATTCCACTTGAATTCATTGCATTCACTTATGCGCAAATACCCTTGGGAAAAGTATCAACCCGTCTATTCCTTCCAGTTATGGGTTAAATAACAGGACAGATTGGGTTCTGTGACCTTGGCTGGCAACCAGTCTACCACAGAAAGCAATGGCAACCTACTGCGGGATAATCTTCTGCCCTGTCAGTCATGTCTCTTTCGAGACAAGCATGTATCACATATGGCATTTAACTGACATGTGTTTCATTTATACAGGTTTTATAATTTTTTTATTCATACATTTGCTCGTAAGCTCAAAAATAAAGATAGGTTTTGTGTACAATACCTACAACTATTACAACGTTAACATAACATTTTCACTAAGTGCTTTACTGAAATAAAGGGCTGAATGAAATTTTTTTATTTTTATTTTATATGAGTAAGTTTAAAGCTTACTCAGCATAATAACGGAGGGCATTTTACATGAATATATATTTTTTCACAGAAAAATCTTTTATTTTTGCTGGTTTAACTTATTCCATTGTAGGGGTCCACAGGGGGTCCACAAGTGAATAAGTGCCTGGAAAAGGGAGATTGGGACAAAAAAGTTTGGGAACCACTGGACTAAATGATGCCAAAGAAATAGACTGAATGAAAGGAGATTACATTTTACTTTTCTTTAAATTCTTGAAGGTTGGAGGAGAAAAAAGGCTTCTGAATATGATTAAAAAAAAACAACTTCCCCCTTAGGTTTTGAAAGATAGTAAATGATATCAACCATTCCTTTTAACAAAAAAAAAAAAAATAAGCAGCATGCACCGACCTAAAAATCAGTGCTATTGTCTGTTGAAATTTATAAAATCTTTCTATTGAGTTCATTTTTCCAGAAAATATGTTTATCATGTCTACTAGATAGAATCGTTAGTTCTAGTATTGATGGGATCTTCCTTCTTAACCTTTTATTTCATTTAGTTGGCTGATTGTGTTGAGCGGAAAATCAATCCTTATGGGTTATTTAATGCTGAAATCTAAATAATTTGTACGCAGTTTTATGCCTTCAACTACATATTTTGCACAACAATTTTAGATTGTTTAATTATATTTTAAAATCATTTTTAGAATGTTCTACATTTTGGTTAAGCATTTTTCTTGTGTCAGCGGGTGACAGTAATTTGTAGAAAACATTCTAGCATCTTTTTTTCGTTGAAAAACATTGATTTCGAAAGTCTTACAAACCAAAAAAAAAAAAGAAAGATACATTGTTTTTTTTAGTTTTTGAGATCCACAGCAAAACAAAAATGTAGAATAAAATAAAATAGAATAGAATATAAAAAGGACAACATCTATCTTCTTCAAATAATGCAACAATGGGTCTCTTTGTATCTGCTTGTTTCTATGAGGAATTTTTTTCTTCTGGTTGGAGTAGAGATTGGCGGTGAGTCATCCAACCATTATATTTTGACTTTATCCTTAGCAGTATGTATGTTTCGTGGATGTGTGTTGTGGTGCAGTGGATATCAGCTCGGAACTCGGGGAGCCAAGATCAAATTCCAGTTGAATTCATTGCATTCACTTATGCGCAAATACCCTTAGGAAAGGTATTAATCCGTCTATTCCTTCCAGTTATGGGTTAAATAACAGAACAGATTGGGTTCTATAGCCTTGGCTGGCAATCAGTCTACCACAGAAAGCAATGGCAACCTACTGCAGGATAATCTTCTGCCCAGTCAGTCATGTCTCTTTCGAGACATGATCACCCAAGCATGTTTCACATATGGCACTTAACTGACTTACTGATGTATGTTTTACCGTACAAATACCTCATAAATAAAGGACAATTCAATTTTAATCTCGAGGAAAGATGGAAACATTCAATGAGAAAAAGAAAGAGCATTGCCATTAACATTTACGCATAACATCTGCTTAGATGAAATGGAAAATTTTGGCAATTTTCAATATATTTCCATTTGTACCCTCGTACTTCTTAGAATAACCTGCATTCATACTGATGATTGTTATTTGTAAATTTTTGTTTTGTTCCCCGAAGGCCCCCACCTCTTAAAATCTATTTCTATTGAAGAAACCTACCCTTTTTTCATGTTATCGACCAGAAATAAATCGGACTATATCTCACCCCTTATCACTCTTCTCATATCTGTTTAACCGCTGAATGACTTAAGGTGTAGGATACTGAATTTGTTCTATTTACTCCTTTTTTAGCAATTACTCCAAAATTTGTTGGATTTCGGAACTCATTTTCCGCACATTAATCGCAAAACGGAACTAAAAAAAAAAATCGTAAATCTACGCGTGAAGTCAGTCTGCAGTGAACAACATTTTCGAACCGTGGTTAGGGGGTGAGATAAACAGCGACAAAAAGTTCCATATTTTTCTTCTCCAAAAAATGAAAAAAAAGGTAGGCCCCCTCAACAAACAACTATCGATCCGCGCTCAGCATATACATCTGCACGGAAATAGGGATGCTTTGGAAAGATTTGATGAGGTAAAGGCCTTCAGGAAACAAAACAAAAATTTACCCCAATAATTAGTTAATGTTAAACTCAAAATATTAAACAATGCTATAAGAGAATTTCCATGGGGGTTTTGTAGTGTGAAACGCACAGTAAATATGATGCATCAAAAAATTCAAATAGGAAAACCGTTAAACTAAGTCAATAACTATTTCTTTTCTTGTGGGGGGGGTCCCTTTTTTTTTTAAATTTTGTTTTTGTTGTTAAATGAATTTTTACATCACTTACCTGACAAATTTTGGAAATCAATTTAGCCAGCGCAAACAGATTTTCCCATGCTGGTTCAGAATCTCCTGACAAAGCAGCTACATTTATTATTAACACTTCCTTCATTTACTTATTATTAACACTTGTTTCTTGTTATACTAATATACTGTTTCGAACCTACCTCTTGTATTCATGTCTTACTTCCGGCCAAACCGCTCACTACAATTTTTCAACGAAGTTTCGTTACAACAACTCAACAACAAGATGGCGACGAAGATTCACAACATTTTAGTATCCCCCACCTGTAGTCGGCATTTTGCGCTCCTCTATACTGATTACCATACATTGCAGTCTTTATTTGTCGTTTTTTATTTTCGCTTTCTTCCGGTACCTTCTGTAGGAGGTCTTGTACTCTCGTTTCCGTGTTTGCTATCAGCACTGGATCATCTGCGTATCTTATATTTTTCAGATTATGCCCGACAATGACGAATACTGGCATGACTTGTCACTTAGTTGCCATACGTGATACACGCTTGGGTGATCATATGTCGAAAGAGATATAACTGACTGGGTAGAAAATTATCCCGCAGTAGGTTGCCATTACTTTCTCCGGTAGACTGGTTGCCAGCCAAGGCTATAAAACCCAATCTGTCCTGTTATTTAACCCATAAATGGAGGAAAGGATCGGATTAATACCTTTCTCAAGGGTATTTGCGCATAAGTCAATGCAACGAATTCAACTGGAATCCGAAATCTGCGCCTCGATTTCTCGTTCCGAGTCGATATCCACTGCACCACAACGCACATGACTAGTAGGGGTCTCAGAATAGTCTCGCTGTGTAAGTAGAATCTAAGTTACACTTAATAAATCAGTCTATAAAATAACTAATTCGGAAATTTTGAAAAAGTTAATAAAAATGAATAAATTCGATATTATTCAATAAAATCTGAAAGAATTCTTACTGGCTAAATAGACCGTCTTTAAATATATAGTGGACTCTCTTGTCGTCGAAGACAAATGAGGGTTCAGTTGCTCAAATTCTAGGGACATGAAGATGTCTAACACCTGTAGGTGTTTTGCCGACTGTTAGAAGGATGGAGCATGTAGTTTAGACATCTCTGGCGAGTGGATGATGAACAATTGTTATATAATTCCGCGAGAGGACAGCAAGGCAAGCTTTACTACGGGCGACGAAGTGTCGGGCAAAGGTAACATTGAAAAAGGCAGCATACAGCCAACCTGCATTAATATTTGCACGCAGCTGATCCCGTTTTTCCAGTCGTTATTTGAATAGATGAGAAGCAGAATATGTGCGAGCAACTTCGCTATGATGATGACGATGATATATTTTCCCAGAAGATAAGAGGGTGCTACATTGTTTCAGATTGTCTTTGAGTTTTTCGACAATATATATATATATATATATATATATATATATATATTGAGTTTTTCGACAATATATTTAATATGACTATAAACCAAGAATAAATAAATGGTTTTCGTGAAGGGCTGATTCATAGAAAATTTTATATAAAGTGGATCATATCACCATAATACGGGTTTTACAAAATACAAATAACAACCATATCTTTGTCTATATTTCTGAGTTGCTGTATTGTAATTATTTACACTATTTACATTGTTTAGACTGTTGTCCTCATCTTTATTGTTATATTCCCCCCTTCAACATCTGTCTATATTTCTGAGATGAGATATTTTAACTATTTACACTATTCACATTGTTCGGACTGTTGTCCTCATCTTTATTGTCATATTCACTCCTTCAACATCTGCCTGTATTTCTGAGATGAGGTATTGTAACTATTTACACTATTTACATTGTTTGGACTGTTGTCCTCATCTTTATTGTCATATTCACTCCTTCAGCATCTGTCTATATTTCTGAGATGAGGTATTGTATCTATTTACACTATTTACATTGTTCGGACTGTTGTCCTCATCTTTATTGTTATATTCCCCCCTTCAACATCTGTCTATATTTCTGAGATGAGATATTGTAACTATTTACACTATTTACATTGTTTGGACTGTTGTCCTCATCTTTATTGTCATATTCACTCCTTCAACATCTGTCTATATTTCTGAGATGAGGTATTTTAACTATTTACACTATTTACATTGTTTGGACTGTTGTCCTCATCTTTATTGTCATATTCACTCCTTCAACATCTGTCTATATTTCTGAGATGAGGTATTTTAACTATTTACACTATTTACATTGTTTGGACTGTTGTCCTCATCTTTATTGTCATATTCACTCCTTCAACAGCTGTCTATATTTCTGAGATGAGGTATTGTATCTATTTACACTATTTACATTGTTCGGACTGTTGTCCTCATCTTTATTGTCATATTCACTCTTTCAACATCTGTCTATATTTCTGAGATGAGGTATTGTAACTATTTACACTATTTACATTGTTTGGACTGTTGTCCTCATCTTTATTGTCATATTCACTCCTTCAATAGCTGTCTATATTTCTGAGATGAGGTATTGTATCTATTTACACTATTTACATTGTTCGGACTGTTGTCCTCATCTTTATTGTCATATTCACTCTTTCAACATCTGTCTATATTTCTGAGATGAGGTATTGTAACTATTTACACTATTTACATTGTTTGGACTGTTGTCCTCATCTTGATTGTCATATTCACTCCTTCAGCATCTGTCTATATTTCTGAGATGAGGAATTGTATCTATTTACACTATTTACATTGTTCGGACTGTTGTCCTCATCTTTATTGTTATATTCCCCCCTTCAACATCTGTCTATATTTCTGAGATGAGATATTTTAACTATTTACACTATTTACATTGTTCGGACTGTTGTCCTCATCTTTATTGTCATATTCACTCCTTCAACATCTGTCTATATTTCTGAGATGAGGTATTGTAACTATTTACACTATTTACATTATTTGAACTGTTGTCCTCATCTTTATTGTCATATTCATTCCTTCAACATCTGTCTATATTTCTGAGATGAGGTATTGTAATTACATTGTTCAGACCGTTGTCCTCAACTTTATTGTCATATTCGCACCTTTAACTTCAATTATAGTTCTGAGATGAGGCATTGTTGTAACCCTATTTCCAGATTGGCTGGTATTAATTTATTATTGATTTAAAGGTAAGAAGAAATGTCTCTAAAATTGAAGAGAATGAGAAAAATACATTCAATTTTGTCAGGAAAAGTAAACGAATCTGTGTTAGAAGACCGTAAATATAATATCGTCGTCATGTTTTGACAATTGCATGCATGGCTCCGGGTCAAATTGGAATGTGAGAAATTCCTGTCTTTGGCCACCTGCTTATTTTGCAGCTTTGGGTATGGATATGCAAGCAATATTGAGGGGAAGTCTCTCCCCCTCAGCGGTTAAGTGCGGAAGGCTTAGTCGAAATGGATAATTGATAATATTTTCATTTCGAGCTGGTAAGATTTACACAGAGAGGGAAAATTGAATTTCCGGTAGCTAACTTTACCACCCCGGTTTTTTGCCTTTTCAATAAACGAAAGACCAGTATTTACGATTTGACAAAAACGATTGGATTAAATCGAACAGTTGTCCAGTTATACTAAAGTCTCGTGGCTTGCACAGAAGGCCAGCATGCCAAACCCTTTCAAACACTTTCGAGATATCCAGGGCAACAGCCCGGAATCACCGTTCTTATCAAGGGCCTGATAATTGTGCTCGGTGATAGCAGGATGTGCGTTGTGGTGCAGTGGATATCGGCTCGGAAAGAGAAATCGGGGAGCTAAGTTCGAATTCTAGTTGAATTCATTGCATTCACCTACGCGCTAATACCCTTGGGAAAGGTATAAACCAGTCTATTCCTTCCAGTTATGGGTTAAATAACAGGACAGATTGGGTTCTATAGCCTTGGTCGGCAACTAGTCTACCGCAGAAAGCAATGGTAACCTACTGCGGGATAATCTTCTGCCCAGTCAGTCATGTCTCTTTCGAGACATGATCGCCCAAGCGTATATCACGTATGGCACTTTAACTGACTGATTGATAGCCGTTAGCACATCAGCAGTAGATCTGGTTATGCGGAAGCTATACAGCTTGTCAGAGAATAATTATTTTTATATGAGATGCTGAATCATTTCGGCATTGATGATAGCCTTGCACATTTTGCCCAAAGATTGGTAAGTCGATAGTTAGAAGGGTCGGAGGGCTCTCCAGAGTTTTTAAAGACAATAACTACAAAGGATGATTTCTAACAAACAAAAAAGCAAAGATACCCAAATGGTAAATTAATCTTGCTTAAAAATGGTTTCCTTTATGGAAAAAAATGCGTTTGAAACTCGCTGGCTCTCTCTTTTTTGACTAACCTAGGCAATCCGTAGGATCCTCACTGTATACACAGTTCTATTTTCTTTTATATACCGTGTCTCTTCATGTAGTAGACTTTCATTGGCTTCCACATTTGTTTGTTGATGACCATATATTCAGCTTTCATGTAATGTATGTTTAGTCCTGTCTTTTCGCTGCCATTAGCTTCATTCTGTGAGTGGTTTTATATTTTCCTTTCTATGTTTGATATCAGTACTGTTATTTGCATATCTTATATTGTTAATATTGGCTGCCAATAACGATCATCCATGTTGACTTCTTACAGTTAACACTTAGTCTTTTCTTCGCACTTTCCTTCACTTTCTTTTGACCTTTTTACCTTCAGTCAGTCAGATAAGTGCCATACGTAATACATGCGGAAAGATTGCCATTACTATCTACTGCAGACTGGTTGCCAACCAAGGCTATGGAACCCAATCTGTCTTGCTAGATAACCCATAGCTGGATGGAGAAAAGAGAGATGAATATTTTTGCCAACGGTATTTGCGCGTAAGTGAATGCAATGAATTCAACTGAAATTCGAACTCGGCTTTCCGATTTCTCGTTCTGAGTCTATATACACTGTATCACAGTGCATATTCTCTTTTTACCATACAGAATGTTAAATACTATATAACGAAATTTGTTGATATGGCTCATTTATTTTCTTGTCGAAGACACAAGAACACGTAAGTCT
Organism: Ascarosepion bandense; assembly: GCA_037127315.1. Classification (NCBI taxonomy): domain Eukaryota; kingdom Metazoa; phylum Mollusca; class Cephalopoda; order Sepiida; family Sepiidae; genus Ascarosepion; species Ascarosepion bandense. The sequence continues at coordinate 1,352 of JBBBDQ010029405.1, read as the reverse complement.
AAGTCAAAGAACGCCAAATTCAATATCGACACAGAAAGGATAATTTTATTGGTTGTCTGTGGGGTGACTGTCAAAAACATCAGTTCGTTCAAAGATTTGGCTCGTTCCTGCGTCAGATCGCCCAGGTTGAGATGAAAAGTAGAAAACCACTTTTCGCTTCTCAATTGTTTCACCCACTAACCCAGCTCACCGCCTCGTTCATCTTCGGTTTAAGCTTCGTTGATCTTTAAGTAGATGTTCGGCCGTCAAACCTCATACTTCTGAAGTCGCGATATCACACCGAAATGAAACACTAGTCATGCTTGATTGGTTTTTCATAGCAGAGAAGTACGAGGTATTTCACGGGCAGCCGTTTGGCACACGGGCAAAAAGACTGACTGTGTATGTAAACGTAAGGTGTATCGATCTCCGGTTTTTGAAGATGTTTGCTTCCAATACACTTTCATTGTATCATCTTATATATATATATATATATATATATATATAAAGTATAACGCGGATATAAGAGAAACTCGAATATAAGAGAGATTTTCTCTGGTCCCAAATTAGAGCCTGTTGCAATGTATATAAAATAGACCAAACCCGGATATAAGATAAAACCTGATATAAGAGACCTTTTATTCGGTCCCGACAGCTCTCTTATATCCGGGTTACACTGTATATATATATATGTATGTATATATAAGAAAAATTAAGGCAGACACGTTATTTCATGGTGAATCGGAAGTGTGGCCTATTTCAGGCGAACCATCATCGTTTTGTGTAAAATCCTTTGTAAAATAAAGACGGAAGCTGGTGATGGTTCTCCTGAAATAGGTTTATACTTCCGATTCACCATGAAATAACGTGTCTGCCTTAATTTTTCTCATATTTGATCTATATGTATTTATATGCATATATATTTACAGCTCTCTTAGAGAGTTATCCTACCACTGTATGTACAGGATACTCCTTTGAATTCTTCTATACCCGCACTGCATGCTGAGATATATATATATATATATATATATATATATATATATATATTAAAAAAGGATTAATTCAATGATGTTGAATGACCATTTCGATCTGAAAATCTCCACGGGGGATAACACATCACCTCAGCAACCGAAAAATCCTTTCAGAAACTGGAAAAAAAAGTCAGTCTAATTTTCCTTTTTAAATAGATTTGCAAAGAAATTAAAAAATAAAATTTGCTCTGTAATATTTTATTACATGGAGCTCTCTTCCTGTATCATTTTTTAATATTAAAATAAATTTTTTAATATTAATTAGGATCGGGTTTTTGTAATTTACCTTCCTGCATTTTTTCACTTGGATTAAAGTATCTGAATAAAATATATATATATATA